>JAKELJ010000088.1:0-22642 GCA_025594165.1 Tamias sibiricus
AATGCATAAAAGCACTTCATATCACAAGAGCACACTGTGCTCCTGTCCTGGTTCAAGTATCTCAAAGGTGAATCACAAGGTAGCAAAAGAGTTTCAAACTCACCGAAAAGCGATTTAGCCAACTGAAAATAATTCCAAGTTTCTTAGCATCTGGGTACTAGGTTTCTTTGTGTATTTCAATGAAACTCTGACAAAATGATTCTCTCTTGTGCCCCTCATGGCTCCCCAAATTTGGTCATCCCACCATCACGGGTTTTTTGTTTAGAGCCTATTGGATGTTTACCCTGATTAGGCGAATTTCACTGAAAACGCCTGTAGTTTAATTCCTCAATGGTAAATGCTAGAACTTTGAAAATGCAGAAAAGAACTTCAGATCACAAGAGCACACTGTGCTTCTGTCCTGGTTCAAGTATCTCAAAGATGAATCACTAGGTAGCAAAAAGAGTTACAAACTCACAGAAAAGCATTTTAGCGAACTGGAAATAATTCCATATTTCTTAGCTTCTGGGCACTAGGTTTATTTGTGTATTTCAATGAAACTCTGAAAAAATGATTCTCTCATGTGCCCCTCAAGACTCCCCAAGTTTGGTCATCCCTCCATCAAGGGTTTTTGTTTACAGTCTATTGGATGTTTACCCTGATTAGGCGAAAATGCCTGAAAACGCCTGTGAGTTTAATTCTTAAATGGTTAATGCTAGAACTTTAAAAACGCAGAACAACACTTTAGTTCACAAGAGCACACTGTGCTTCTGTCCTGGTTCAAGTATCTCAAAGCTGAATCAGTAGGTAGCAAAAGATTTTCAAACTCACAGAAAAGCATTTTAGCCAACTGGAAATAATTCCATGTTTCTTACCTTGTGGGTACTAGGTTTCTTTGTGTATTTCAATGAAACTCTGACAAAATGATTCTCTCTTGGGCCCCTCATTGCTCCCGAAATGTGGTCAATCCACCATTACGCGTTTTTTGTTTAGAGCCTATTGGATGTTTACCTTGATTAGGCGAATTTCACTGAAAACGCCTGTAGTTTAATTCTTCAATGGTTAATGCTAGAACATTGAAAATGCAGAAAAGCACTTCAGATCACAAGAGCAGACTGTGCTTCTGTCCTGGTTCAAGTATCTCAAAGCTGAATCACTAGGTAGCAAAAGTGTTTCAAACTCACAGAAAAGCGATTTAGCCAACTGGAAATAATTCCATGTTTCTTAGCTTCTGGGTTCTAGGGTTCTTTGTGTATTTCAATGAAACTCTGACAAAATGATTTTCTCTTGTGCCCCTCATGGCTCCCCAAATTTGGTCATCCCACCATCACGGGTTTTTTGTTTAGAGTTATTGGATATTTACCCTGATTAGGCGAATTTCACTGAAAACGCCTGTAGTTTAATTCCTCAATGGTTAAAGCTAGAACTTTGAAAATGCATAAAAGCACTTCATGTCACAAGAGCCCACTGTGCTTCTGTCCTGGTTCAAGTATCTCAAAGCTGAATCACTAGGTAGCAAAAGTGTTTCAAACTCACAGAAAAGCGATTTAGCCAACTGGAAATAATTCCATGTTTCTTAGCTTGTGGGTACTAGGTTTCTTTGTGTATTTCAATGAAACTCTGACAAAATGATTCTCTCTTGTGTCCCTCATGGCTCCTCAAATTTGGTCATCTCACCATCACGGGTTTTTTTTTAGAGCCTATTGGATGTTTACCCTGATTAGGCGAATTTCACTGAAAATGCCTGTTAGTTTAAATCCTCAATGGTTAATGCTAGAACTTTAAAAAGCAGAACAACACTTTAGATCACAAGAGCACACTGTGCTTCTATCCTGGTTGTCAAGTATCTCAAAGCTGAAGCTCTCGTTAGCAAAAGAGTTTCAAACACAACAGAAAGCGATTTAGCCAACTGGAAATAATTCCAAGTTTCTTAGCTTGTTCATGGGTACTAGGTTTCTTTGTGTATTCAATGAAACTCTGACAAAATGATTCTCTCTTGTGCCCCTCATGGCTCCCCAAATTTGGTGATTCTCACACCATCACGGGTTTTTTGTTTAGAGTTATTGGATGTTTACCCTGATTAGGTGAATTTCACTGAAAACGCCTGTAATATATTAATTCCTCATATCAACAAAAGACCATTGGTTGGGTCAAGTATCTCAAAGCTACTAACTTTTCAAAATGCACAGAAAAGTCGATTTAGGCAAATGGAAATAATTCAACTTCATATGGTTATATTTCGTGTATTACACAAAAAATGATTCTCTCATGTTCCCACTCTCCAAGTTTGTTCAAGGGTGTCTGTCAGTCTATTGGTGATTAGGCGAAAATGCTGGTAAAAACAAGGCTAGATCTCAAAGAGCACACGAATCAAACTAGGCTGTGGTACTCATGTTCTTTGTGTATTTAAATGAAACTTCTGCAAAAATGATTTCTTTTGTTCAAGGCAAAAATGCTAGAACTTTAAAACGCAGAACAACACTTAGATCGATTTAACGAACTCAAAGCTGAATCACTAGGTATCAAAAGAGTTCAACTCACAGAAAAGCGATTTTAGGCAAATGGAAAATAATTCCATGTTTCTTAGCTTGTGGGTACTAGGTTTATTTGTGTATTTCAATGAAACTCTGACAAAATGATTCTCTCTTGTGCCCTCATGGCTCCCAAATTTGGTCATCTCACCATCACGGGTTTTTTGTTTAGAGCCTATTGGATGTTTACCCTGATTAGGCGAATTTCACTGAAAACGCCTCTTAGTTTAAATCCTCAATGGTTAATGCTAGAACTTTAAAAACGCAGAACAACACTTTAGATCACAAGAGCACACTGTGCTTCTGTCCTGGTTCAAGTATCTCAAAGCTGAATCACTAGGTAGCAAAAGAGTTTTCAAACTCACAGAAAAGCGATTTAGGCAAATGGAAATAATTCCATGTTTCTTAGCTTGTGGGTACTAGGTTTCTTTGTGTATTTAAATGAAACTCTGACAAAATGATTCTCTCTTGTGCCCCTCATGGCTCCCCAAATTTGGTCATCTCACCATCACGGGTTTTTTGTTTAGAGCCTATTGGATGTTTACCCTGATTAGGCGAATTTCACTGAAAACGCCTCTTAGTTTAAATCCTCAATGGTTAATGCTAGAACTTTAAAAACACAGAACAACACTTTAGATCACAAGAGCACACTGTGCTTCTATCCTGGTTCAAGTATCTCAAAGCTGAATCACTAGGTAGCAAAAGAGTTTCAAACTCACAGAAAGGCGTTTTAGCGAACTGGAAATAATTCCATGTTTCTTAGCTTCTGGGCCCTAGGTTTATTTGTGTATTTCAATGAAACTCTGAAAAAATGATTCTCTCATGTGCCCCTCAAGACTCCCAAGGTTGGTCATCCCTCCATCAAGGGTGTTTTGTTTACAGTCTATTGGATGTTTACCATGATTAGGTGAAAATGCCTGAAAACGCCTGTGAGTTTAATTCTTAAATGGTTAATGCTAGAACTTTAAAAATGCAGAACAACACTTTAGTTCACAAGAGCACACTGTGCTTCTGTCCTGGTTCAAGTATCTCAAAGCTGAATCACTAGTTAGCAAAAGATTTTCAAACTCACAGAAAAGCGTTTTAGCCAACTGGAAATAATTCCATGTTTCTTAGCATGTGGGTACAGGTTTCTTTGTGTATTTCAATGAAACTCTGACAAAATGATTCTCTCTTGGTCCCCTCATACCTCCCAAAACGTGGTCAATCCACCATCACGGGTTTTTTGTTTAGAGCCTATTGGATGTTTACCCTGATTAGGCGAATTTCACTGTAAACGCCTGTAGTTTAATTCTTCAATGGTTAATGCTAGAATATTGAAAATGCAGAAAAGCACTTCAGATCACAAGAGCACACTGTGCTTCTCTCCATGTTCAAGTATCTCAAAGCTGAATCACTAGGTAGCAAAAGAGTTTCAAACTCACAGAAAAGCGTTTTAGCGAACTGGAAATAATTAGATGTTTCTTAGCTTCTGGGCACTAGGTTTCTTTGTGTATTTCAATGAAACTCTGAAAAAATCATTCTCTCATGTGCCCCTCCAGGCTCCCCAAGTTTGATCATCCCCACCATCAAGGGTGTCTTCTTTTACAGTCTATTGGATGTTTACCCTGATTAGGCGAAAATGCCTGAAAACACCTGTGAGTTTAATTCTTAAATGGTTAATTCTAGAACTTTAAAAAACGCAGAACAACACTTTAGTTCAGAAGAGCACACTGTGCTTCTCTCCTGGTTCAAGTATCTCAAAGCTGAAGCTCTCGTTAGCAAAAGAGTTTCAAACACACAGAAAAGCGATTTAGCCAACTGGAAATAATTCCAAGTTTCTTAGCTTGTGGGTACTAGGTTTCTTTGTGTATTTCAATGAAACTCTGACAAAATGATTCTCTCTTGTGCCCCTCATGGCTCCCCAAATTTGGTCAATCCACCATCACGAGTTTTTTGTTTAGAGCCTATTGGATGTTTACCCTGATTAGGCGAATTTCACTGAAAACGCCTGTAGTTTAAATTCCTCAATGGTTAATGCTGGAACTTTAAAAACGCAGAAAAACACTTTAGTTCACAAGAGCACACTCTGCCTCTGTCCTGGTTCAAGTATCTCAAAGCTGAATCACTAGGTAGCAAAAGAGTTTCAAACTCACAGAAAAGCGTTTTAGCCAACTGGAAATAATTCCATGTTTCTTAGCTTGTGGGTACTAGGTTTCTTTGTATATTTCAATGAAACTCTGACAAAATGATTCTCTCTTGTGCCCCTCATGGCTCCCCAAATTTGGTCATTCCACCATAACGAGTTTATTTTTTAGAGCCTATTGGATGTTTACCCTGATTAGGCGAATTTCACTGAAAACGCCTGTAGTTTTATTCCTCATTGGTTAATTCTAGAACTCTGAAAATGCATAAAAGCACTTCATATCACAAGAGCACACTGTGCTCCTGTCCTGGTTCAAGTATCTCAAAGGTGAATCACAAGGTAGCAAAAGAGTTTCAAACTCACCGAAAAGCGATTTAGCCAACTGAAAATAATTCCAAGTTTCTTAGCATCTGGGTACTAGGTTTCTTTGTGTATTTCAATGAAACTCTGACAAAATGATTCTCTCTTGTGCCCCTCATGGCTCCCCAAATTTGGTCATCCCACCATCACGGGTTTTTTTGTTTAGAGCCTATTGGATGTTTACCCTGATTAGGCGAATTTCACTGAAAACGCCTGTAGTTTAATTCCTCAATGGTAAATGCTAGAACTTTGAAAATGCAGAAAAGAACTTCAGATCACAAGAGCACACTGTGCTTCTGTCCTGGTTCAAGTATCTCAAAGATGAATCACTAGGTAGCAAAAGAGTTACAAACTCACAGAAAAGCATTTTAGCGAACTGGAAATAATTCCATATTTCTTAGCTTCTGGGCACTAGGTTTATTTGTGTATTTCAATGAAACTCTGAAAAAAATGATTCTCTCATGTGCCCCTCAAGACTCCCAAAGTTTGGTCATCCCTCCATCAAGGGTGTTTTGTTTACAGTCTATTGGATGTTTACCCTGATTAGGCGAAAATGCCTGAAAACGCCTGTGAGTTTAATTCTTAAATGGTTAATGCTAGAACTTTAAAAACGCAGAACAACACTTTAGTTCACAAGAGCACACTGTGCTTCTGTCCTGGTTCAAGTATCTCAAAGCTGAATCAGTAGGTAGCAAAAGATTTTCAAACTCACAGAAAAGCATTTTAGCCAACTGGAAATAATTCCATGTTTCTTACCTTGTGGGTACTAGGTTTCTTTGTGTATTTCAATGAAACTCTGACAAAATGATTCTCTCTTGGGCCCCTCATTGCTCCCGAAATGTGGTCAATCCACCATTACGCGTTTTTTGTTTAGAGCCTATTGGATGTTTACCTTGATTAGGCGAATTTCACTGAAAACGCCTGTAGTTTAATTCTTCAATGGTTAATGCTAGAACATTGAAAATGCAGAAAAGCACTTCAGATCACAAGAGCAGACTGTGCTTCTGTCCTGGTTCAAGTATCTCAAAGCTGAATCACTAGGTAGCAAAAGTGTTTCAAACTCACAGAAAAGCGATTTAGCCAACTGGAAATAATTCCATGTTTCTTAGCTTCTGGGTTCTAGGGTTCTTTGTGTATTTCAATGAAACTCTGACAAAATGATTTTCTCTTGTGCCCCTCATGGCTCCCCAAATTTGGTCATCCCACCATCACGGGTTTTTTGTTTAGAGTTATTGGATATTTACCCTGATTAGGCGAATTTCACTGAAAACGCCTGTAGTTTAATTCCTCAATGGTTAAAGCTAGAACTTTGAAAATGCATAAAAGCACTTCATGTCACAAGAGCCCACTGTGCTTCTGTCCTGGTTCAAGTATCTCAAAGCTGAATCACTAGGTAGCAAAAGTGTTTCAAACTCACAGAAAAGCGATTTAGCCAACTGGAAATAATTCCATGTTTCTTAGCTTGTGGGTACTAGGTTTCTTTGTGTATTTCAATGAAACTCTGACAAAATGATTCTCTCTTGTGTCCCTCATGGCTCCTCAAATTTGGTCATCTCACCATCACGGGTTTTTTGTTTAGAGCCTATTGGATGTTTACCCTGATTAGGCGAATTTCACTGAAAACGCCTCTTAGTTTAAATCCTCAATGGTTAATGCTAGAACTTTAAAAACGCAGAACAACACTTTAGATCACAAGAGCACACTGTGCTTCTATCCTGGTTCAAGTATCTCAAAGCTGAATCACTAGGTAGCAAAAGAGTTTCAAACTCACAGAAAGGCGTTTTAGCGAACTGGAAATAATTCCATGTTTCTTAGCTTCTGGGCCCTAGGTTTATTTGTGTATTTCAATGAAACTCTGAAAAAATGATTCTCTCATGTGCCCCTCAAGACTCCCCAAGGTTGGTCATCCCTCCATCAAGGGTGTTTTGTTTACAGTCTATTGGATGTTTACCATGATTAGGTGAAAATGCCTGAAAACGCCTGTGAGTTTAATTCTTAAATGGTTAATGCTAGAACTTTAAAAATGCAGAACAACACTTTAGTTCACAAGAGCACACTGTGCTTCTGTCCTGGTTCAAGTATCTCAAAGCTGAATCACTAGTTAGCAAAAGATTTTCAAACTCACAGAAAAGCGTTTTAGCCAACTGGAAATAATTCCATGTTTCTTAGCATGTGGGTACTAGGTTTCTTTGTGTATTTCAATGAAACTCTGACAAAATGATTCTCTCTTGGTCCCCTCATGGCCTCCCAAAACGTGTTCATCCACCATCACGGGTTTTTTGTTTAGAGCCTATTGGATGTTTACCCTGATTAGGCGAATTTCACTGTAAACGCCTGTAGTTTAATTCTCAATGGTTAATGCTAGAATATTGAAAATGCAGAAAAGCACTTCAGATCACAAGAGCACACTGTGCTTCTCTCCATGTTCAAGTATCTCAAAGCTGAATCACTAGGTAGCAAAAGAGTTTCAAACTCACAGAAAAGCGTTTTAGCGAACTGGAAATAATTAGATGTTTCTTAGCTTCTGGGCACTAGGTTTCTTTGTGTATTTCAATGAAACTCTGAAAAAATCATTCTCTCATGTGCCCCTCCAGGCTCCCCAAGTTTGATCATCCCACCATCAAGGGTGTCTTCTTTACAGTCTATTGGATGTTTACCCTGATTAGGCGAAAATGCCTGAAAACACCTGTGAGTTTAATTCTTAAATGGTTAATTCTAGAACTTTAAAAACGCAGAACAACACTTTAGTTCAGAAGAGCACACTGTGCTTCTCTCCCTGGTTCAAGTATCTCAAAGCTGAAGCTCTCGTTAGCAAAAGAGTTTCAAACTCACACAGAAAAGCGATTTAGCCAACTGGAAATAATTCCAAGTTTCTTAGCTTGTGGGTACTAGGTTTCTTTGTGTATTTCAATGAAACTCTGACAAAATGATTCTCTCTTGTGCCCCTCATGGCTCCCCAAATTTGGTCAATCCACCATCACGAGTTTTTTGTTTAGAGCCTATTGGATGTTTACCCTGATTAGGCGAATTTCACTGAAAACGCCTGTAGTTTAATTCCTCAATGGTTAATGCTGGAACTTTAAAAACGCAGAAAAAACACTTTAGTTCACAAGAGCACACTCTGCCTCTGTCCTGGTTCAAGTATCTCAAAGCTGAATCACTAGGTAGCAAAAGAGTTTCAAACTCACAGAAAAGCGTTTTAGCCAACTGGAAATAATTCCATGTTTCTTAGCTTGTGGGTACTAGGTTTCTTTGTATATTTCAATGAAACTCTGACAAAATGATTCTCTCTTGTGCCCCTCATGGCTCCCCAAATTTGGTCATTCCACCATAACGAGTTTATTTTTAGAGCCTATTGGATGTTTACCCTGATTAGGCGAATTTCACTGAAAACGCCTGTAGTTTTATTCCTCATTGGTTAATTCTAGAACTCTGAAAATGCATAAAAGCACTTCATATCACAAGAGCACACTGTGCTCCTGTCCTGGTTCAAGTATCTCAAAGGTGAATCACAAGGTAGCAAAAGAGTTTCAAACTCACCGAAAAGCGATTTAGCCAACTGAAAATAATTCCAAGTTTCTTAGCATCTGGGTACTAGGTTTCTTTGTGTATTTCAATGAAACTCTGACAAAATGATTCTCTCTTGTGCCCCTCATGGCTCCCCAAATTTGGTCATCCCACCATCACGGGTTTTTTGTTTAGAGCCTATTGGATGTTTACCCTGATTAGGCGAATTTCACTGAAAACGCCTGTAGTTTAATTCCTCAATGGTAAATGCTAGAACTTTGAAAATGCAGAAAAGAACTTCAGATCACAAGAGCACACTGTGCTTCTGTCCTGGTTCAAGTATCTCAAAGATGAATCACTAGGTAGCAAAAGAGTTACAAACTCACAGAAAAGCATTTTAGCGAACTGGAAATAATTCCATATTTCTTAGCTTCTGGGCACTAGGTTTATTTGTGTATTTCAATGAAACTCTGAAAAAATGATTCTCTCATGTGCCCCTCAAGACTCCCCAAGTTTGGTCATCCCTCCATCAAGGGTGTTTTGTTTACAGTCTATTGGATGTTTACCCTGATTAGGCGAAAATGCCTGAAAACGCCTGTGAGTTTAATTCTTAAATGGTTAATGCTAGAACTTTAAAAACGCAGAACAACACTTTAGTTCACAAGAGCACACTGTGCTTCTGTCCTGGTTCAAGTATCTCAAAGCTGAATCAGTAGGTAGCAAAAGATTTTCAAACTCACAGAAAAGCATTTTAGCCAACTGGAAATAATTCCATGTTTCTTACCTTGTGGGTACTAGGTTTCTTTGTGTATTTCAATGAAACTCTGACAAAATGATTCTCTCTTGGGCCCCTCATTGCTCCCGAAATGTGGTCAATCCACCATTACGCGTTTTTTGTTTAGAGCCTATTGGATGTTTACCTTGATTAGGCGAATTTCACTGAAAACGCCTGTAGTTTAATTCTTCAATGGTTAATGCTAGAACATTGAAAATGCAGAAAAGCACTTCAGATCACAAGAGCAGACTGTGCTTCTGTCCTGGTTCAAGTATCTCAAAGCTGAATCACTAGGTAGCAAAAGTGTTTCAAACTCACAGAAAAGCGATTTAGCCAACTGGAAATAATTCCATGTTTCTTAGCTTCTGGGTTCTAGGGTTCTTTGTGTATTTCAATGAAACTCTGACAAAATGATTTTCTCTTGTGCCCCTCATGGCTCCCCAAATTTGGTCATCCCACCATCACGGGTTTTTTGTTTAGAGTTATTGGATATTTACCCTGATTAGGCGAATTTCACTGAAAACGCCTGTAGTTTAATTCCTCAATGGTTAAAGCTAGAACTTTGAAAATGCATAAAAGCACTTCATGTCACAAGAGCCCACTGTGCTTCTGTCCTGGTTCAAGTATCTCAAAGCTGAATCACTAGGTAGCAAAAGTGTTTCAAACTCACAGAAAAGCGATTTAGCCAACTGGAAATAATTCCATGTTTCTTAGCTTGTGGGTACTAGGTTTCTTTGTGTATTTCAATGAAACTCTGACAAAATGATTCTCTCTTGTGTCCCTCATGGCTCCTCAAATTTGGTCATCTCACCATCACGGCTTTTTTTTTAGAGCCTATTGGATGTTTACCCTGATTAGGCGAATTTCACTGAAAATGCCTGTTAGTTTAAATCCTCAATGGTTAATGCTAGAACTTTAAAAACGCAGAACAACACTTTAGATCACAAGAGCACACTGTGCTTCTATCCTGGTTCAAGTATCTCAAAGCTGAAGCTCTCGTTAGCAAAAGAGTTTCAAACACACAGAAAAGCGATTTTAGCCAACTGGAAATAATTCCAAGTTTCTTAGCTTGTGGGTACTAGGTTTCTTTGTGTATTTCAATGAAACTCTGACAAAATGATTCTCTCTTGTGCCCCTCATGGCTCCCCAAATTTGGTGATCACACCATCACGGGTTTTTTGTTTAGAGTTATTGGATGTTTACCCTGATTAGGTGAATTTCACTGAAAACGCCTGTAATATAATTCCTCAATGGTTAAAGCTAGAACTTTGAAAATGCATAAAAGCACTTCATATCACAAGAGACCATTGTTCTTCTGTCCTGGTTCAAGTATCTCAAAGCTGAATCACTAGGTAGCAAAACTGTTTCAAACTCACAGAAAAGCGATTTAGGCAAATGGAAATAATTCCATGTTTCTTAGCTTCTGGGCACTAGGTTTATTTGTGTATTTCAATGAAACTCTGAAAAAATGATTCTCTCATGTGCCCCTCAAGACTCTCCAAGTTTGGTCATCCCACCATCAAGGGTGTTTTGTTTACAGTCTATTGGATGTTTACCCTGATTAGGCGAAAATGCCTGAAAACGCCTGTGAGTTTAATTCTTAAATGGTTAATGCTAGAACATTAAAAATGCAGAACAATGCTTTAGTTCACAAGAGCACACTGTGCTTCTGTCCTGGTTCAAGTATCTCAAAGCTGAATCACTAGGTACTAAAAGAGTTTCAAACTCACAGAAAAGCAATTTAGGCAAATGGAAATAATTCCATGTTTCTTAGCTTGTGGGTACTAGGTTTCTTTGTGTATTTAAATGAAACTCTGACAAAATGATTCTCTCTTGTGCCCCTCATGGCTCCCCAAATTTGGTCATCTCACCATCACGGGTTTTTTGTTTAGAGCCTATTGGATGTTTACCCTGATTAGGCGAATTTCACTGAAAACGCCTCTTAGTTTAAATCCTCAATGGTTAATGCTAGAACTTTAAAAACGCAGAACAACACTTTAGATCACAAGAGCACACTGTGCTTCTGTCCTGGTTCAAGTATCTCAAAGCTGAATCACTAGGTAGCAAAAGAGTTTCAAACTCACAGAAAAGCGATTTAGGCAAATGGAAATAATTCCATGTTTCTTAGCTTGTGGGTACTAGGTTTCTTTGTGTATTTAAATGAAACTCTGACAAAATGATTCTCTCTTGTGCCCCTCATGGCTCCCCAAATTTGGTCATCTCACCATCACGGGTTTTTTGTTTAGAGCCTATTGGATGTTTACCCTGATTAGGCGAATTTCACTGAAAACGCCTCTTAGTTTAAATCCTCAATGGTTAATGCTAGAACTTTAAAAACGCAGAACAACACTTTAGATCACAAGAGCACACTGTGCTTCTGTCCTGGTTCAAGTATCTCAAAGCTGAATCACTAGGTAGCAAAAGAGTTTCAAACTCACAGAAAAGCGATTTAGGCAAATGGAAATAATTCCATGTTTCTTAGCTTGTGGGTACTAGGTTTCTTTGTGTATTTAAATGAAACTCTGACAAAATGATTCTCTCTTGTGCCCCTCATGGCTCCCCAAATTTGGTCATCTCACCATCACGGGTTTTTTGTTTAGAGCCTATTGGATGTTTACCCTGATTAGGCGAATTTCACTGAAAACGCCTCTTAGTTTAAATCCTCAATGGTTAATGCTAGAACTTTAAAAACGCAGAACAACACTTTAGATCACAAGAGCACACTGTGCTTCTATCCTGGTTCAAGTATCTCAAAGCTGAATCACTAGGTAGCAAAAGAGTTTCAAACTCACAGAAAGGCGTTTTAGCGAACTGGAAATAATTCCATGTTTCTTAGCTTCTGGGCCCTAGGTTTATTTGTGTATTTCAATGAAACTCTGAAAAAATGATTCTCTCATGTGCCCCTCAAGACTCCCAAGGTTGGTCATCCCTCCATCAAGGGTGTTTTGTTTACAGTCTATTGGATGTTTACCATGATTAGGTGAAAATGCCTGAAAACGCCTGTGAGTTTAATTCTTAAATGGTTAATGCTAGAACTTTAAAAATGCAGAACAACACTTTAGTTCACAAGAGCACACTGTGCTTCTGTCCTGGTTCAAGTATCTCAAAGCTGAATCACTAGTTAGCAAAAGATTTTCAAACTCACAGAAAAGCGTTTTAGCCAACTGGAAATAATTCCATGTTTCTTAGCATGTGGGTACAGGTTTCTTTGTGTATTTCAATGAAACTCTGACAAAATGATTCTCTCTTGGTCCCCTCATACCTCCCCAAAACGTGTTCAATCCACCATCACGGGTTTTTTGTTTAGAGCCTATTGGATGTTTACCCTGATTAGGCGAATTTCACTGTAAACGCCTGTAGTTTAATTCTTCAATGGTTAATGCTAGAATATTGAAAATGCAGAAAAGCACTTCAGATCACAAGAGCACACTGTGCTTCTCTCCATGTTCAAGTATCTCAAAGCTGAATCACTAGGTAGCAAAAGAGTTTCAAACTCACAGAAAAGCGTTTTAGCGAACTGGAAATAATTAGATGTTTCTTAGCTTCTGGGCACTAGGTTTCTTTGTGTATTTCAATGAAACTCTGAAAAAATCATTCTCTCATGTGCCCCTCCAGGCTCCCCAAGTTTGATCATCCCACCATCAAGGGTGTCTTCTTTACAGTCTATTGGATGTTTACCCTGATTAGGCGAAAATGCCTGAAAACACCTGTGAGTTTAATTCTTAAATGGTTAATTCTAGAACTTTAAAAACGCAGAACAACACTTTAGTTCAGAAGAGCACACTGTGCTTCTCTCCTGGTTCAAGTATCTCAAAGCTGAAGCTCTCGTTAGCAAAAGAGTTTCAAACACACAGAAAAGCGATTTAGCCAACTGGAAATAATTCCAAGTTTCTTAGCTTGTGGGTACTAGGTTTCTTTGTGTATTTCAATGAAACTCTGACAAAATGATTCTCTCTTGTGCCCCTCATGGCTCCCCAAATTTGGTCATCCCACCATCACGAGTTTTTTTTTAGAGCCTATTGGATGTTTACCCTGATTAGGCGAATTTCACTGAAAACGCCTGTAGTTTAATTCCTCAATGGTTAATGCTGGAACTTTAAAAACGCAGAAAAACACTTTAGTTCACAAGAGCACACTCTGCCTCTGTCCTGGTTCAAGTATCTCAAAGCTGAATCACTAGGTAGCAAAAGAGTTTCAAACTCACAGAAAAGCGTTTTAGCCAACTGGAAATAATTCCATGTTTCTTAGCTTGTGGGTACTAGGTTTCTTTGTATATTTCAATGAAACTCTGACAAAATGATTCTCTCTTGTGCCCCTCATGGCTCCCCAAATTTGGTCATTCCACCATAACGAGTTTTTTTTTTAGAGCCTATTGGATGTTTACCCTGATTAGGCGAATTTCACTGAAAACGCCTGTAGTTTTATTCCTCATTGGTTAATTCTAGAACTCTGAAAATGCATAAAAGCACTTCACATCACAAGAGCACACTGTGCTCCTGTCCTGGTTCAAGTATCTCAAAGGTGAATCACAAGGTAGCAAAAGAGTTTCAAACTCACCGAAAAGCGATTTAGCCAACTGAAAATAATTCCAAGTTTCTTAGCATCTGGGTACTAGGTTTCTTTGTGTATTTCAATGAAACTCTGACAAAATGATTCTCTCTTGTGCCCCTCATGGCTCCCCAAATTTGGTCATCCCACCATCACGGGTTTTTTGTTTAGAGCCTATTGGATGTTTACCCTGATTAGGCGAATTTCACTGAAAACGCCTGTAGTTTAATTCCTCAATGGTAAATGCTAGAACTTTGAAAATGCAGAAAAGAACTTCAGATCACAAGAGCACACTGTGCTTCTGTCCTGGTTCAAGTATCTCAAAGATGAATCACTAGGTAGCAAAAGAGTTACAAACTCACAGAAAAGCATTTTAGCGAACTGGAAATAATTCCATATTTCTTAGCTTCTGGGCCCTAGGTTTATTTGTGTATTTCAATGAAACTCTGAAAAAATGATTCTCTCATGTGCCCCTCAAGACTCCCAAGTTTGGTCATCCCTCCATCAAGGGTGTTTTGTTTACAGTCTATTGGATGTTTACCATGATTAGGCGAAAATGCCTGAAAACGCCTGTGAGTTTAATTCTTAAATGGTTAATGCTAGAACTTTAAAAACGCAGAACAACACTTTAGTTCACAAGAGCACACTGTGCTTCTGTCCTGGTTCAAGTATCTCAAAGCTGAATCAGTAGTTAGCAAAAGATTTTCAAACTCACAGAAAAGCGTTTTAGCCAACTGGAAATAATTCCATGTTTCTTAGCTTGTGGGTACTAGGTTTCTTTGTGTATTTCAATGAAACTCTGACAAAATGATTCTCTCTTGGGCCCCTCATTGCCTCCCCAAACGTGGTCAATCCACCATCACGGGTTTTTTGTTTAGAGCCTATTGGATGTTTACCCTGATTAGGCGAATTTCACTGAAAACGCCTGTAGTTTAATTCTTCAATGGTTAATGCTAGAATATTGAAAATGCAGAAAAGCACTTCAGATCACAAGAGCACACTGTGCTTCTCTCCTGGTTCAAGTATCTCAAAGCTGAATCACTAGGTAGCAAAAGAGTTTCAAACTCACAGAAAAGCGTTTTAGCGAACTGGAAATAATTCCATGTTTCTTAGCTTCTGGGCACTAGGTTTCTTTGTGTATTTCAATGAAACTCTGAAAAAATCATTCTCTCATGTGCCCCTCCATGGCTCCCCAAGTTTGGTCATCCCACCATCACGGGTTTTTCTTTACAGTCTATTGGATGTTTACCCTGATTAGGCGAAAATTCCTGAAAACACCTGTGAGTTTAATTCTTAAATGGTTAATTCTAGAACTTTAAAAACGCAGAACAAGCACTTTATTCACAAGAGCCCACTGTGCTTCTGTCCTGGTTCAAGTATCTCAAAGCTGAAGCTCTCGTTAGCAAAAGAGTTTCAAACACACAGAAAAGCGATTTAGCCAACTGGAAATAATTCCATGTTTCTTAGCTTGTGGGTACTAGGTTTCTTTGTGTATTTCAATGAAACTCTGACAAAATGATTCACTCTTGTGCCCCTCATGGCTCCCCAAATTTGGTCATTCACCATCACGAGTTTTTTTTTAGAGCCTATTGGATGTTTACCCTGATTAGGCGAATTTCACTGAAAACGCCTGTTAGTTTTATTCCTCATTGGTTAATTCTAGAACTCTGAAAATGCATAAAAGCACTTCACATCACAAGAGCACACTGTGCTCCTGTCCTGGTTCAAGTATCTCAAAGGTGAATCACAAGGTAGCAAAAGAGTTTCAAACTCACAGAAAAGCGATTTAGCCAACTGAAAATAATTCCAAGTTTCTTAGCATCTGGGTACTAGGTTTCTTTGTGTATTTCAATGAAACTCTGACAAAATGATTCTCTCTTGTGCCCCTCATGGCTCCCCAAATTTGGTCATCCCACCATCACGGGTTTTTTGTTTAGAGCCTATTGGATGTTTACCCTGATTAGGCGAATTTCACTGAAAACGCCTGTAGTTTAATTCCTCAATGGTAAATGCTAGAACTTTGAAAATGCAGAAAAAGAACTTCAGATCACAAGAGCACACTGTGCTTCTGTCCTGGTTCAAGTATCTCAAAGATGAATCACTAGGTAGCAAAAGAGTTTACAAACTCACAGAAAAGCATTTTAGCGAACTGGAAATAATTCCATATTTCTTTAGCTTCTGGGCACTAGGTTTATTTGTGTATTTCAATGAAACTCTGAAAAAATGATTCTCTCATGTGCCCCTCAAGACTCCCCAAGTTTGGTCATCCCTCCATCAAGGGTGTTTTGTTTACAGTCTATTGGATGTTTACCCTGATTAGGCGAAAATGCCTGAAAACGCCTGTGAGTTTAATTCTTAAATGGTTAATGCTAGAACTTTAAAAACGCAGAACAACACTTTAGTTCACAAGAGCACACTGTGCTTCTGTCCTGGTTCAAGTATCTCAAAGCTGAATCAGTAGGTAGCAAAAGATTTTCAAACTCACAGAAAAGCATTTTAGCCAACTGGAAATAATTCCATGTTTCTTACCTTGTGGGTACTAGGTTTCTTTGTGTATTTCAATGAAACTCTGACAAAATGATTCTCTCTTGGCCCCTCATTGCTCCCGAAATTTGGTCAATCCACCATCACGCGTTTTTTGTTTAGAGCCTATTGGATGTTTACCCTGATTAGGCGAAAATTCACTGAAAACGCCTGTGAGTTTAATTCTTAAATGGTTAATGCTAGAACTTTAAAAACGCAGAACAACACTTTAGTTCACAAGAGCACACTGTGCTTCTCTCCTGGTTCAAGAATCTCAAAGCTGAATCACTAGGTAGCAAAAGAGTTTCAAACTCACAGAAAAGCATTTTAGCCAACTGGAAATAATTCCATGTTTCTTAGCTTGTGGGTACTAGGTTTCCTTGTGTATTTCAATGAAACTCTGACAAAATGATTCTCTCTTGTGCCCCTCATGGCTCCCCAAATTTGGTCAATCCACCATCACGGGTTTTTTTGTTTAGAGCCTATTGGATGTTTACCCTGATTAGGCGAATTTCACTGAAAACGCCTGTAAGTTTAATTCCTCAATGGTTAATGCTAGAACTTTGAAAAACGCAGAAAAGCACTTTAGATCACAAGAGCACACTGTGCTTCTGTCCTGGTTCAAGTATCTCAAAGCTGAATCACTAGGTAGCAAAAGAGTTTCAAACTCACAGAAAAGCGATTTAGCCAACTGGAAATAATTCCATGTTTCTTAGCTTCTGGGTACTAGGTGTCTTTGTGTATTTCAATGAAACTCTGACAAAATGATTCTCTCTTGAGCCCCTCATGGCTCCCCAAATTTGGTCATCCGACCCTCATGGGTTTTTTGTTTAGAGCCTATTGGATGTTTACCCTGATTAGGCGAATTTCACTGAAAACGCCTGCAGTTTAATTCCTCAATGGTTAATGCTAGAACTTTGAAAATGCAGAAAAGCACTTTCAGATCACAAGAGCACACTGTGCTTCTGTCCTGGTTCAAGTATCTCAAAGCTGAATCACTAGGTAGCAAAAGAGTTTCAAACTCACAGAAAAGTGATTTAGCCAAATGGAAATAATTCCATGTTTCTTACCTTCTGGGTACTAGGTTTCCTTGTGTATTTCAATGAAATTCTGACAAAATGATTCTCTCCTGTGCCCCCATGGCTCCCCAAATTTGGTCAATCCACCATCATGGGTTTTTTGTTTAGAGCCTATTGGATGTTTACTCTGATTAGGCGAATTTCACTGAAAACGCCTGTAGTTTAATTCCTCAATGGTTAATGCTAGAACTTTAGAAATGCAGAAAAGCACTTCAGATCACAAGAGCACACTGTGCTTCTGTCCTGGTTCAAGTATCTCAAAGCTGAATCACTAGGTAACAAAAGAGTTTCAAACTCACAGAAAAGCGTTTTAGCGAACTGGAAATGATTCCAAGTTTTTAGATTCTGGGTACTAGGTTTCTTTGTGTATTTCAATGAAACTCTGTAAAAATGATTCTCTCATGTGCCCCTCAAGGCTCCCCAAGTTTGGTCATCCCACCATCAAGGGTATTTTCTTTACAGTCTATTGGATGTTTACCCTGATTAGGCGAAAATGCCTGAAAACGCCTGTGAGTTTAATTCTTAAATGGTTAATGCTAGAACTTTAAAAAATGCAGAACAACACTTTAGTTCACAAGAGCACACTGTGCTTCTCTCCTGGTTCAAGTATCTCAAAAGCGGAATCACTAGGTAGCAAAAGAGTTTCAAACTCACAGAAAAGCGATTTAGCCAACTGGAAATAATTCCATGTTTCTTAGCTTGTGAGTACTAGGTTTCCTTGTGTATTTCAATGAAACTCTGACAAAATGATTCTCTCTTGTGCCCCTCATGGCTCCCCAAATTTGGTCATCCACCATAACGGGTTTTTTGTGTAGAGCCTATTGGATGTTTACCCTGATTAGGCGAATTTCACAGAAAACGCCTGTAATTTAATTCCTCAATGGTAAATGCTAGAACTTTGAAAATGCAGAAAAGCACTTCAGATCACAAGAGCACACTGTGCTTCTGTCCTGGTTCATGTATCTCAAAGCTGAATCACTAGGTAGCAAAAGAGTTTCAAACTCACAGAAAAGCGATTTAGCCAACTGGAAATAATTCCATGTTTCTTAGCTTCTGGGTACTAGGTGTCTTTGTGTATTTCAATGAAACTCTGACAAAATGATTCTCTCTTGAGCCCCTCATGGCTCCCCAAATTTGGTCATCCGACCCTCATGGGTTTTTTGTTTAGAGCCTATTGGATGTTTACCCTGTTTAGGCGAATTTCACTGAAAACGCCTGTAGTTTAATTCCTCAATGGTTAATGCTAGAACTTTGACAATGCAGAAAAAGCATTTCAGATCACAAGAGCACACTGTGCTTCTGTCCTGGTTCAAGTATCTCAAAGCTGAATCACTAGGTAGCAAAAGAGTTTCAAACTCACAGAAAAGCGTGATTTAGCCAAATGGAAATAATTCCATGTTTCTTACCTTCTGGGTACTAGGTTTCCTTGTGTATTTCAATGAAATTCTGACAAAATGATTCTCTCCTGTGCCCCCCATGGCTCCCCAAATTTGGTCATCCCACCATCAAGGGTATTTTCTTTACAGTCTATTGGATGTTTACCCTGATTAGGCGAAAATGCCTGAAAACGCCTGTGAGTTTAATTCTTAAATGGTTAATGCTAGAACTTTAAAAATGCAGAACAACACTTTAGTTCACAAGAGCACACTGTGCTTCTCTCCTGGTTCAAGTATCTCAAAGCTGAATCACTAGGTAGCAAAAGAGTTTCAAACTCACAGAAAAGCGATTTAGCCAACTGGAAATAATTCCATGTTTCTTAGCTTCTGGTTACTAGGTGTCTTTGTGTATTTCAATGAAACTCTGACAAAATGATTCTCTCTTGTGCCCGTCATGGCTCCCCAAATTTGGTCATCCCACCATCATGGGTTTTTTGTTTAGAGCCTATTGGATGTTTACCCTGTTTAGGCGAATTTCACTGAAAACGCCTGTAGTTTAATTCCTCAATGGTTAATGCTAGACCTTTGAAAATGCAGAACAGCACTTCAGATCACAAGAGCACACTGTGCTTTTGTCCTGGTTCAAGTATCTCAAAGCGGAATCACTAGGTAGGAAAAAAGTTTCAAACTCACAGAAAAGCGTTTTAGCCAACTGGAAATAATTCCATGTTTCTTAGCTTCTGGGTACTAGGTTTCCTTGTGTATTTCAATGAAACTCTGAAAAAATGATTCTCTCCTGTGCCCCCCATGGCTCCCCAAATTTGGTCAATCCACCATCACGGGTTTTTTGTTTAGAGCCTATTGGATGTTTACTCTGATTAGGCGAATTTCACTGAAAACGCTTCTAGTTTAATTCCTCAATGGTTAATGCTAGAACTTTGGAAATGCAGAAAAGCACTTCAGATCACAAGAGCACACTGTGCTCCTGTCCTGGTTCAAGTATCTCAAAGCTGAATCACTAGGTAACAAAAGAGTTTCAAACTCACAGAAAAGCGTTTTAGCGAACTGGAAATGATTCCAAGTTTTTAGCTTCTGGTTACTAGGTTTCTTTGTGTATTTCAATGAAACTCTGTAGAAATGATTCTCTCATGTGCCCCTCAAGGCTCCCCAAGTTTGGTCATCCCACCATCAAGGGTGTTTTGTTTACAGTCTATTGGATGTTTACCCTGATTAGGCGAAAATGCCTGAAAACGCCTGTGAGTTTAATTCTTAAATGGTTAATGCTATAGCTTTAAAAAAAACGCAGAAAACACTTTAGTTCACAGAACACACTGTGTTTCTCTCCTGGTTCAAGAATCTCAAAGCTGAATCACTAGGTAGCAAAAGAGTTTCAAACTCACAGAAAAGCATTTTAGCCAACTGGAAATAATTCCATGTTTCTTAGCTTGTGAGTACTAGGTTTCCTTGTGTATTTCAATGAAACTCTGACAAAATGATTCTCTCTTGTGCCCCTCATGGCTCCCCAAATTTGGTCAATCCACCATAACGGGTTTTTTGTTTAGAGCCTATTGGATGTTTACCCTGATTAGGCGAATTTCACTGAAAACGCCTGTAATTTAATTCCTCAATGGTTAATGCTAGAACTTTGAAAATGCAGAAAAGCACTTCAGATCACAAGAGCACACTGTGCTTCTGTCCTGATTCATGTATCTCAAAGCTGAATCACTAGGTAGCAAAAGAGTTTCAAACTCACAGAAAAGCGATTTAGCCAACTGGAAATAATTCCATGTTTCTTAGCTTCTGGGTACTAGGTGTCTTTGTGTATTTCAATGAAACTCTGACAAAATGATTCTCTCTTGAGCCCCTCATGGCTCCCCAAATTTGGTCATCCGACCCTCATGGGTTTTTTTGTTTAGAGCCTATTGGATGTTTACCCTGTTTAGGCGAATTTCACTGAAAACGCCTGTAGTTTAATTCCTCAATGGTTAATGCTAGAACTTTGACAATGCAGAAAAGCATTTCAGATCACAAGAGCACACTGTGCTTCTGTCCTGGTTCAAGTATCTCAAAGCTGAATCACTAGGTAGCAAAAGAGTTTCAAACTCACAGAAAAGTGATTTAGCCAACTGGAAATAATTCCATGTTTCTTAGCTTCTGGGGTACTAGGTTTCCTTGTGTATTTCAATGAAACTCTGACAAAATGATTCTCTCCTGTGCCCCCCATGGCTCCCCAAATTTGGTCAATCCACCATCACGGGTTTTTTGTTTAGAGCCTATTGGATGTTTACTCTGATTAGGCGAATTTCACTGAAAACGCCTCTAGTTTAATTCCTCAATGGTTAATGCTAGAACTTTAGAAATGCAGAAAAGCACTTCAGATCACAAGAGCACACTCTGCTTCTGTCCTGGTTCAAGTATCTCAAAGCTGAATCACTAGGTAACAAAAGAGTTTCAAACTCACAGAAAAGCGTTTTTAGCGAACTGGAAATGATTCCAAGTTTTTAGATTCTGGGTACTAGGTTTCTTTGTGTATTTCAATGAAACTCTGTAAAAATGATTCTCTCATGTGCCCCTCAAGGCTCCCCAAGTTTGGTCATCCCACCATCAAGGGTATTTTCTTTACAGTCTATTGGATGTTTACCCTGATTAGGCGAAAATGCCTGAAAACGCCTGTGAGTTTAATTCTTAAATGGTTAATGCTAGAACTTTAAAAATGCAGAACAACACTTTAGTTCACAAGAGCACACTGTGCTTCTCTCCTGGTTCAAGTATCTCAAAGCTGAATCACTAGGTAGCTAAAGACTTTCAAACTCACAGAAAAGCGTTTTAGCCAACTGGAAATAATTCCATGTTTCTTAGCTTTTGGGTACTAGGTTTCTTTGTGGATTTCAATGAAACTCTGACAAAATGATTCTCTCTTGTGCTCCTCATGGCTCCCCAAATTTGGTCAATCCACCATCACGGGTTTTTTTGTTTAGAGCCTATTGGATGTTTACCCTGATTAGGCGAATTTCACTGAAAACGCTTGTAGTTTTATTCCTCAATGGTTAATGCTAGAACTTTGAAAATGCAGAAAAGCACTTCAGATCACAAGAGCACACTGTGCTCCTCTCCAGGTTCAAGTATCTCAAAGCTGAATCACTAGGTAACAAAAGAGTTTCAAACTCACCGAAAAGCGTTTTAGAGAACTGGAAATAATTCCATGTTTCTTAGCTTCTGGGCACTAGGTTTCTTTTGTGTATTTCAATGAAACTCTGAAAAAATGATTCTCTCATGTGCCCCTCAAGGCTCCCCAAGTTTGGTCATCCCACCATCAAGTGAATTTTGTTTACAGTCTATTGGATGTTTTACCCTGATTAGGCGAAAATGCCTGAAAACGCCTGTGAGTTTAATTCTTAAATGGTTAATGCTAGAACTTTAAAAACGCAGAACAACACTTTAGTTCACAAGAGCACACTGTGCTTCTCTCCTGGTTCAAGTATCTCAAAGCTGAATCACTAGGTAGCAAAAGAGTTTCAAACTCACAGAAAAGCATTTTAGCCAACTGGAAATAATTCCATGTTTCTTAGCTTGTGGAGTACTAGGTTTCCTTGTGTATTTCAATGAAACTCTGACAAATGATTCTCTCTTGTGCCCCTCATGGCTCCCCAAATTTGGTCAATCCACCATCACGGGTTTTTTGTTTTAGAGCCTATTGGCTGTTTACCCTGATTAGGCGAATTTCACTGAAAACGCCTGTAGTTTAATTCCTCAATGGTTAATGCTAGAACTTTGAAAATGCAGAAAAGCATTTCAGATCACAAGAGCACACTGTGCTTCTGTCCTGGTTCAAGTATCTC
>JAKELJ010000088.1:22742-56183 GCA_025594165.1 Tamias sibiricus
TTTAAAAACGCAGAACAACACTTTAGTTCACAAGAGCACACTGTGCTTCTGTCCTGGTTCAAGTATCTCAAAGCTGAATCAGTAGGTAGCAAAAGATTTTCAAACTCACAGAAAAAGCGATTTAGCCAACTGGAAATAATTCCATGTTTCTTAGCTTCTGGGTACTAGGTTTCTTTGTGTATTTCAATGAAACTCTGACAAAATATGATTCTCTCTTGGCCCCTCATGGCTCCCCAAATTGGTCATCCCACCATTACGGGTTTTTTGTTTAGAGCCTATTGGATGTTTACCCTGATTAGGCGAATTTCACTGAAAACGCCTGTAGTTTAATTCTTCAATGGTTAATGCTAGAACTTTGAAAATGCATAAAAAGCACTTCAGATCACAAGAGCACACTGTGCTTCTGTCCTGGTTCAAGTATCTCAAAGCTGAATCACTAGGTAGCAAAAGTGTTTCAAACTCACAGAAAAGCGATTTAGCCAACTGGAAATAATTCCATGTTTCTTAGCTTCTGGGTTCTAGGTTTCTTTGTGTATTTCAATGAAACTCTGACAAAATGATTTTCTCTTGTGCCCCTCATGGCTCCCCAAATTTGGTCATCCCACCATCACGGGTTTTTTGTTTAGAGTTATTGGATGTTTACCCTGATTAGGCGAATTTCACTGAAAACGCCTGTAGTTTAATTCCTCAATGGTTAATGCTAGAACTTTGAAAATGCAGAAAAGCACTTCAGATCACAAGAGCACACTGTGCTTCTGTCCTGGTTCAAGTATCTCAAAGCTGAATCACTAGGTAGCAAAAGAGTTTCAAACTCACAGAAAAGCGATTTAGCCAACTGGAAATAATTCCATGTTTCTTAGCTTGTGGGTACTAGGTTTCTTTGTGTATTTCAATGAAACTCTGACAAAATGATTCTCTCTTGTGTCCCTCATGGCTCCCCAAATTTGGTCATCCACCATCACGGGTTTTTTTTTTAGAGCCTATTGGATGTTTACCCTGATTAGGCGAATTTCACTGAAAATGCCTGTTAGTTTAAATCCTCAATGGTTAATGCTAGAACTTTAAAAAACGCAGAACAACACTTTAGATCACAAGAGCACACTGTGCTTCTATCCTGGTTCAAGTATCTCAAAGCTGAATCACTAGGTAGCAAAAGAGTTTCAAACTCACAGAAAAGCGTTTTAGCCAACTGGAAATAATTCCATGTTTTTTTAGCTTGTGGGTACTAGGTTTCTTTGTGTATTTCAATGAAACTCTGACAAAATGATTCTCTCTTGTGCCCCTCATGGCTCCCCAAATTTGGTCATCACACCATCACGGGTTTTTTGTTTAGAGTTATTGGATGTTTACCCTGATTAGGTGAATTTCACTGAAAACGCCTGTAATATAATTCCTCAATGGTTAAAGCTAGAACTTTGAAAATGCATAAAAGCACTTCATATCACAAGAGACCACTGTTTCTTCTGTCCTGGTTCAAGTATCTCAAAGCTGAATCACTAGGTAGCAAAAGAGTTTCAAACTCACAGAAAAGCGATTTAGCAAACTGGAAATAATTCCATGTTTCTTAGCTTCTGGGCACTAGGTTTCTTTGTGTATTTCAATGAAACTCTGAAAAAATGATTCTCTCTTGTGCCCCTCATGGCTCCCCAAATTTGGTCATCCCACCATCACGGGTTTTTGTTTAGAGTTATTGGATGTTTACCCTGATTAGGCGAATTTCACTGAAAACGCCTGTAGTTTAAATTCCTCAATGGTTAATGCTAGAACTTTAAAAAATGCAGAACAAGCACTTTAGTTCACAAGAGCACACTGTGCTTCTGTCCTGGTTCAAGTATCTCAAAGCTGAATCACTAGGTAGCAAAAGAGTTTCAAACTCACAGAAAAGCGATTTAGCCAACTGAAAATAATTCCATGTTTCTTAGCTTCTGGGTACTAGGTTTCTTTGTGTATTTCAATGAAACTCTGAAAAAATGATTCTCTCTTGTGCCCCTCATGGCTCCCCAAATTTGGTCATCACACCATCACGGGTTTTTTGTTTAGAGCCTATTGGATGTTTACCCTGATTAGGCGAATTTCACTGAAAACGCCTGTAGTTTAATTCCTCAATGGTTAATGCTAGAACTTTAAAATGCAGAACAACACTTTAGATCACAAGAGCACACTGTGCTTCTGTCCTGGTTCAAGTATCTCAAAGCTGAATCACTAGGTAGCAAAAGAGTTTCAAACTCACAGAAAAGCATTTTAGCGAACTGGAAATAATTCCATATTTCT
Organism: Tamias sibiricus; assembly: GCA_025594165.1. NCBI lineage: Eukaryota > Metazoa > Chordata > Mammalia > Rodentia > Sciuridae > Tamias > Tamias sibiricus. The sequence continues at coordinate 25,014 of JAKELJ010000088.1, forward strand.
TAGCTTCTGGGCACTAGGTTTCTTTGTGTATTTCAATGAAACTCTGACAAAATGATTCTCTCTTGTGCCCCTCATGACTCCCCAAATTTGGTCATCCCTCACCATCACGGGTTTTTTGTTTAGAGTCTATTGGATGTTTACCCTGATTAGGCGAAAATCACTGAAAACGCCTGTGAGTTTAATTCTTAAATGGTTAATGCTAGAACTTTAAAAACGCAGAACAACACTTTAGTTCACAAGAGCACACTGTGCTTCTGTCCTGGTTCAAGTATCTCAAAGCTGAATCACTAGGTAGCAAAAGAGTTTCAAACTCACAGAAAAGCGATTTAGGCCAACTGGAAATAATTCCATGTTTCTTAGCTTGTGGGTACTAGGTTTCTTTGTGTATTTCAATGAAACTCTGACAAAATGATTCTCTCTTGTGCCCCTCATGGCTCCCCAAATTTGGTCAATCCACCATCACGGGTTTTTTGTTTAGAGCCTATTGGATGTTTACCCTGATTAGGCGAATTTCACTGAAAACGCCTGTAGTTTAATTCCTCAATGGTTAATGCTAGAACTTTGAAAATGCAGAAAAAGCACTTCAGATCACAAGAGCACACTGTGCTTCTGTCCTGGTTCAAGTATCTCAAAGCTGAATCACTAGGTAGCAAAAGAGTTTCAAACTCACAGAAAAGCGATTTAGCCAACTGGAAATAATTCCATGTTTCTTAGCTTCTGGGTTACTAGGTTTCTTTGTGTATTTCAATGAAACTCTGACAAAATGATTCTCTCTTGTGCCCCTCATGGCTCCCCAAATTTGGTCATCCCACCATCACGGGTTTTTTGTTTAGAGCCTATTGGATGTTTACCCTGATTAGGCGAATTTCACTGAAAACGCCTGTAGTTTAATTCCTCAATGGTTAAAGCTAGAACTTTGAAAATGCAGAAAAGCACTTCAGATCACAAGAGCACTGTGCTTCTGTCCTGGTTCAAGTATCTCAAAGCTGAATCACTAGGTAGCAAAAGAGTTTCAAACTCACAGAAAAGCGATTTAGCCAACTGGAAATAATTCCATGTTTCTTAGCTTCTGGGTACTAGGTTTCTTTGTGTATTTCAATGAAACTCTGACAAAATGATTCTCTCTTGTGCCCCTCATGGCTCCCCAAATTTGGTCATCCACCATCACGGGTTTTTTTGTTTAGAGCCTATTGGATGTTTACCCTGATTAGGCGAATTTCACTGAAAACGCCTGTTAGTTTAAATCCTCAATGGTTAATGCTAGAACTTTAAAAACGCAGAACAACACTTTAGATCACAAGAGCACACTGTGCTTCTGTCCTGGTTCAAGTATCTCAAAGCTGAATCACTAGGTAGCAAAAAGAGTTTCAAACTCACAGAAAAGCGTTTTAGCCAACTGGAAATAATTCCATGTTTCTTAGCTTGTGGGTACTAGGTTTCTTTGTGTATTTCAATGAAACTCTGACAAAATGATTCTCTCTTGTGCCCCTCATGGCTCCCCAAATTTGGTCATCCACCATCACGGGTTTTTTGTTTAGAGTTATTGGATGTTTACCCTGATTAGGTGAATTTCACTGAAAACGCCTGTAGTTTAATTCCTCAATGGTTAAAGCTAGAACTTTGAAAATGCATAAAAGCACTTCATATCACAAGAGCACACTGTGCTTCTGTCCTGGTTCAAGTATCTCAAAGCTGAATCACTAGGTAGCAAAAGAGTTTCAAACTCACAGAAAAGCGATTTAGGCAAATGGAAATAATTCCATGTTTCTTAGCTTCTGGGCACTAGGTTTCTTTGTGTATTTCAATGAAACTCTGAAAAAATGATTCTCTCTTGTGCCCCTCATGGCTCCCCAAATTTGGTCATCTCACCATCACGGGTTTTTTGTTTACAGTCTATTGGATGTTTACCCTGATTAGGCGAATTTCACTGAAAACGCCTGTGAGTTTAATTCTTAAATGGTTAATGCTAGAACTTTAAAAAACGCAGAACAACACTTTAGATCACAAGAGCACACTGTGCTTCTGTCCTGGTTCAAGTATCTCAAAGCTGAATCACTAGGTAGCAAAAGAGTTTCAAACTCACAGAAAAGCGATTTAGGCAAATGGAAATAATTCCATGTTTCTTAGCTTGTGGGTACTAGGTTTCTTTGTGTATTTAAATGAAACTCTGACAAAATGATTCTCTCTTGTGCCCCTCATGGCTCCCAAATTTGGTCATCCCACCATCAAGGGTTTTTTGTTTAGAGCCTATTGGATGTTTACCCTGATTAGGCGAATTTCACTGAAAACGCCTCTTAGTTTAATTCCTCAATGGTTAATGCTAGAACTTTAAAAATGCAGAACAACACTTTAGATCACAAGAGCACACTGTGCTTCTGTCCTGGTTCAAGTATCTCAAAGCTGAATCACTAGGTAGCAAAAGAGTTTCAAACTCACAGAAAAGCGATTTAGCCAACTGGAAATAATTCCATGTTTCTTAGCTTCTGGGTACTAGGTTTCTTTGTGTATTTCAATGAAACTCTGACAAAATGATTCTCTCTTGTGCCCCTCATGGCTCCCCAAATTTGGTCATCCCACCATCACGGGTTTTTTGTTTAGAGCCTATTGGATGTTTACCCTGATTAGGCGAATTTCACTGAAAACGCCTCTAGTTTAATTCCTCAATGGTTAATGCTAGAACTTTGAAAATGCAGAAAACACTTCAGATCACAAGAGCACACTGTGCTTCTTGTCCTGGTTCAAGTATCTCAAAGCTGAATCACTAGGTAGCAAAAAAGTTTCAAACTCACAGAAAAGCGTTTTAGCCAACTGGAAATAATTCCATGTTTCTTAGCTTCTGGGTACTAGGTTTCCTTGTGTATTTCAATGAAACTCTGAAAAAAATGATTCTCTCTTGTGCCCCCCATGGCTCCCCAAATTTGGTCATCCACCATCACGGGTTTTTTGTTTAGAGCCTATTGGATGTTTACTCTGATTAGGCGAATTTCACTGAAAACGCCTCTAGTTTAATTCCTCAATGGTTAATGCTAGAACTTTGAAAATGCAGAAAAGCACTTCAGATCACAAGAGCACACTGTGCTTCTGTCCTGGTTCAAGTATCTCAAAGCTGAATCACTAGGTAACAAAAGAGTTTCAAACTCACAGAAAAGCGTTTTAGCGAACTGGAAATAATTTCCAAGTTTTTAGCTTCTGGGTACTAGGTTTCTTTGTGTATTTCAATGAAACTCTGAAAAAATGATTCTCTCATGTGCCCCTCAAGGCTCCCCAAGTTTGGTCATCCCACCATCAAGGGTGTTTTTGTTTACAGTCTATTGGATGTTTACCCTGATTAGGCGAAAATGCCTGAAAACGCCTGTGAGTTTAATTCTTAAATGGTTAATGCTAGAACTTTAAAAACGAGAAAAACACTTTATTCACAAGAGCACACTGTGCTTCTGTCCTGGTTCAAGTATCTCAAAGCTGAATCACTAGGTAGCAAAAGAGTTTCAAACTCACAGAAAAGCGTTTTAGAGCAACTGGAAATAATTCCATGTTTCTTAGCTTGTGGGTACTAGGTTTCTTTGTGTATTTCAATGAAACTCTGAAAAAATGATTCTCTCTTGTGCCCCTCATGGCTCCCCAAATTTGGTCAATCCACCATCAAAGGTTTTTTGTTTAGAGCCTATTGGATGTTTACCCTGATTAGGCGAATTTCACTGAAAACGCCTGTAGTTTAATTCCTCAATGGTTAATGCTAGAACTTTGAAAATGCAGAAAAGCACTTCAGATCACAAGAGCACACTGTGCTTTTGTCCTGGTTCAAGTATCTCAAAGCTGAATCACTAGGTAACAAAAGAGTTTCAAACTCACAGAAAAGCGTTTTAGCGAACTGGAAATAATTCCATGTTTCTTAGCTTCTGGGTACTAGGTTTCCTTGTGTATTTCAATGAAACTCTGACAAAATGATTCTCTCTTGTGCCCCTCATGGCTCCCCAAATTTGGTCAATCCACCATCACGGGTTTTTTGTTTAGAGCCTATTGGATGTTTACCCTGATTAGGCGAATTTCACTGAAAACGCCTGTAGTTTAATTCCTCAATGGTTAATGCTAGAACTTTGAAAATGCAGAAAAGCACTTCAGATCACAAGAGCACACTGTGCTTCTGTCCTGGTTCAAGTATCTCAAAGCTGAATCACTAGGTAGCAAAAGAGTTTCAAACTCACAGAAAAAGCGATTTAGCCAACTGGAAATAATTCCATGTTTCTTAGCTTCTGGGTACTAGGTTTCTTTGTGTATTTCAATGAAACTCTGACAAAATGATTCTCTCTTGTGCCCCTCATGGCTCCCCAAATTTGGTCATCCGACCATCATGGGTTTTTTGTTTAGAGCCTATTGGATGTTTACCCTGATTAGGCGAATTTCACTGAAAACGCCTGTAGTTTAATTCCTCAATGGTTAATGCTAGAACTTTGAAAATGCAGAAAAGCATTTCAGATCACAAGAGCACACTGTGCTTCTGTCCTGGTTCAAGTATCTCAAAGCTGAATCACTAGGTAGCAAAAGAGTTTCAAACTCACAGAAAAGTGATTTAGCCAAATGGAAATAATTCCATGTTTCTTAGCTTCTGGGTACTAGGTTTCCTTGTGTATTTCAATGAAACTCTGACAAAATGATTCTCTCCTGTGCCCCCCTGGCTCCCCAAATTTGGTCAATCCACCATCACGGGTTTTTTGTTTAGAGCCTATTGGATGTTTACTCTGATTAGGCGAATTTCACTGAAAACGCCTCTAGTTTAATTCCTCAATGGTTAATGCTAGAACTTTAGAAATGCAGAAAAGCACTTCAGATCACAAGAGCACACTCTGCTTCTGTCCTGGTTCAAGTATCTCAAAGCTGAATCACTAGGTAACAAAAGAGTTTCAAACTCACAGAAAAGCGTTTTAGCGAACTGGAAATGATTCCATGTTTTTTAGATTCTGGGTACTAGGTTTCTTTGTGTATTTCAATGAAACTCTGACAAAATGATTCTCTCATGTGCCCCTCAAGGCTCCCCAAGTTTGGTCATCCCACCATCAAGGGTATTTTCTTTACAGTCTATTGGATGTTTACCCTGATTAGGCGAAAATGCCTGAAAACGCCTGTGAGTTTAATTCTTAAATGGTTAATGCTAGAACTTTAAAAATGCAGAACAACACTTTAGTTCACAAGAGCACACTGTGCTTCTCTCCTGGTTCAAGTATCTCAAAGCTGAATCACTAGGTAGCAAAAGAGTTTCAAACTCACAGAAAAGCGATTTAGCCAACTGGAAATAATTCCATGTTTCTTAGCTTCTGGGTACTAGGTGTCTTTGTGTATTTCAATGAAACTCTGACAAAATGATTCTCTCTTGTGCCCCTCATGGCTCCCCAAATTTGGTCATCCCACCATCATGGGTTTTTTGTTTAGAGCCTATTGGATGTTTTACCCTGTTTAGGCGAATTTCACTGAAAACGCCTGTAGTTTAATTCCTCAATGGTTAATGCTAGACCTTTGAAAATGCAGAAAAGCACTTCAGATCACAAGAGCACACTGTGCTTTTGTCCTGGTTCAAGTATCTCAAAGCGAATCACTAGGTAGGAAAAAAGTTTCAAACTCACAGAAAAGCGTTTTAGCCAACTGGAAATAATTCCAAGTTTCTTAGCTTCTGGGTACTAGGTTTCTTTGTGTATTTCAATGAAACTCTGTAGAAATGATTCTCTCATGTGCCCCTCAAGGCTCCCCAAGTTTGGTCATCCCACCATCAAGGGTGTTTTTGTTTACAGTCTATTGGATGTTTACCGTGATTAGGCGAAAATGCCTGAAAACGCCTGTGAGTTTAATTCTTAAATGGTTAATGCTAGAACTTTAAAAATGCAGAAAAACACTTTATTTCACAAGAGCACACTGTGCTTCTGTCCTGGTTCAAGTATCTCAAAGCTGAATCTCTAGGTAGCAAAAGAGTTTCAAACTCACAGAAAAGCGTTTTAACCAACTGGAAATAATTCCATGTTTCTTAGCTTGTGGGGTACTAGGTTTCTTTGTGGATTTCAATGAAACTCTGAAAAAATGATTCTCTCTTGTGCCCCTCATGGCTCCCCAAATTTGGTCAATCCACCATCACGGGTTTTTTGTTTAGAGCCTATTGGATGTTTACCCTGATTAGGCGAATTTCACTGAAAACGCTTGTAGTTTTATTCCTCAATGGTTAATGCTAGAACTTTGAAAATGCAGAAAAGCACTTCAGATCACAAGAGCACACTGTGCTCCTGTCCAGGTTCAAGTATCTCAAAGCTGAATCACTAGGTAACAAAAGAGTTTCAAACTCACCGAAAAGCGTTTTAGAGAACTGGAAATAATTCCATGTTTCTTAGTTTCTGGGCACTAGGTTTCTTTGTGTATTTCAATGAAACTCTAAGAAAATGATTCTCTCATGTGCCCCTCAAGGCTCCCCAAGTTTGGTCATCCCACCATCAAGGGTATTTTGTTTACAGTCTATTGGATGTTTACCCTGATTAGGCGAAAATGCCTGAAAACGCCTGTGAGTTTAATTCTTAAATGGTTAATGCTAGAACTTTAAAAAACCAGAACAACACTTTAGTTCACAGAACACACTGTGTTTCTCTCCTGGTTCAAGAATCTCAAAGCTGAATCACTAGGTAGCAAAAGAGTTTCAAACTCACAGAAAAGCATTTTAGCCAACTGGAAATAATTCCATGTTTCTTAGCTTGTGAGTACTAGGTTTCCTTGTGTATTTCAATGAAACTCTGAAAAAATGATTCTCTCTTGTGCCCCTCATGGCTCCCCAAATTTGGTCAATCCACCATAACGGGTTTTTTGTTTAGAGCCTATTGGATGTTTACCCTGATTAGGCGAAAATTCACTGAAAACGCCTGTAATTTAATTCCTCAATGGTTAATGCTAGAACTTTGAAAATGCAGAAAAGCACTTCAGATCACAAGAGCACACTGTGCTTCTGTCCTGGTTCATGTATCTCAAAGCTGAATCACTAGGTAGCAAAAGAGTTTCAAACTCACAGAAAAGCGATTTAGCCAACTGGAAATAATTCCATGTTTCTTAGCTTCTGGGTACTAGGTGTCTTTGTGTATTTCAATGAAACTCTGACAAAATGATTCTCTCTTGAGCCCCTCATGGCTCCCCAAATTTGGTCATCCCACCCTCATGGGTTTTTTGTTTAGAGCCTATTGGATGTTTACCCTGTTTAGGCGAATTTCACTGAAAACGCCTGTAGTTTAATTCCTCAATGGTTAATGCTAGAACTTTGAAAATGCAGAAAAGCACTTCAGATCACAAGAGCACACTGTGCTTCTGTCCTGGTTCAAGTATCTCAAAGCTGAATCACTAGGTAGCAAAAGAGTTTCAAACTCACAGAAAAGCGATTTAGCCAAATGGAAATAATTCCATGTTTCTTAGCTTCTGGGTACTAGGTTTCCTTGTGTATTTCAATGAAACTCTGACAAAATGATTCTCTCCTGTGCCCCCCATGGCTCCCCAAATTTGGTCAATCCACCATCACGGGTTTTTTGTTTAGAGCCTATTGGATGTTTACTCTGATTAGGCGAATTTCACTGAAAACGCCTCTAGTTTAATTCCTCAATGGTTAATGCTAGAACTTTAGAAATGCAGAAAAGCACTTCAGATCACAAGAGCACACTCTGCTTCTGTCCTGGTTCAAGTATCTCAAAGCTGAATCACTAGGTAACAAAAGAGTTTCAAACTCACAGAAAAGCGTTTTAGCGAACTGGAAATGATTCCAAGTTTTTAGATTCTGGGTACTAGGTTTCTTTGTGTATTTCAATGAAACTCTGTAAAAATGATTCTCTCATGTGCCCCTCAAGGCTCCCCAAGTTTGGTCATCCCACCATCAAGGGTATTTTCTTTACAGTCTATTGGATGTTTACCCTGATTAGGCGAAAATGCCTGAAAACGCCTGTGAGTTTAATTCTTAAATGGTTAATGCTAGAACTTTAAAAATGCAGAACAACACTTTAGTTCACAAGAGCACACTGTGCTTCTCTCCTGGTTCAAGTATCTCAAAGCTGAATCACTAGGTAGCAAAAGAGTTTCAAACTCACAGAAAAGCGATTTAGCCAACTGGAAATAATTCCATGTTTCTTAGCTTCTGGGTACTAGGTGTCTTTGTGTATTTCAATGAAACTCTGACAAAATGATTCTCTCTTGTGCCCCTCATGGCTCCCCAAATTTGGTCATCCCACCATCATGGGTTTTTTGTTTAGAGCCTATTGGATGTTTACCCTGTTTAGGCGAATTTCACTGAAAACGCCTGTAGTTTAATTCCTCAATGGTTAATGCTAGACCTTTGAAAATGCAGAAAAGCACTTCAGATCACAAGAGCACACTGTGCTTTTGTCCTGGTTCAAGTATCTCAAAGCGGAATCACTAGGTAGGAAAAAGAGTTTCAAACTCACAGAAAAGCGTTTTAGCCAACTGGAAATAATTCCATGTTTCTTAGCTTCTGGGTACTAGGTTTCCTTGTGTATTTCAATGAAACTCTGAAAAAATGATTCTCTCCTGTGCCCCCCATGGCTCCCCAAATTTGGTCAATCCACCATCACGGGTTTTTTGTTTAGAGCCTATTGGATGTTTACTCTGATTAGGCGAATTTCACTGAAAACGCCTCTAGTTTAATTCCTCAATGGTTAATGCTAGAACTTTGGAAATGCAGAAAAGCACTTCAGATCACAAGAGCACACTGTGCTCCTGTCCTGGTTCAAGTATCTCAAAGCTGAATCACTAGGTAACAAAAGAGTTTCAAACTCACAGAAAAGCGTTTTAGCGAACTGGAAATGATTCCAAGTTTTTAGCTTCTGGGTACTAGGTTTCTTTGTGTATTTCAATGAAACTCTGTAAAATGATTCTCTCATGTGCCCCTCAAGGCTCCCCAAGTTTGGTCATCCCACCATCAAGGGTTTTTTTGTTTACAGTCTATTGGATGTTTACCCTGATTAGGCGAAAATGCCTGAAAACGCCTGTGAGTTTAATTCTTAAATGGTTAATGCTAGAACTTTAAAAATGCAGAAAAACACTTTATTTCACAAGAGCACACTGTGCTTCTGTCCTGGTTCAAGTATCTCAAAGCTGAATCACTAGGTAGCAAAAGAGTTTCAAACTCACAGAAAAGCGTTTTAAACCAACTGGAAATAATTCCATGTTTCTTAGCTTCTGGGTACTAGGTTTCTTTGTGGATTTCAATGAAACTCTGAAAAAATGATTCTCTCTTGTGCCCCTCATGGCTCCCCAAATTTGGTCAATCCACCATCACGGGTTTTTTGTTTAGAGCCTATTGGATGTTTACCCTGATTAGGCGAATTTCACTGAAAACGCTTGTAGTTTAATTCCTCAATGGTTAATGCTAGAACTTTGAAAATGCAGAAAAGCACTTCAGATCACAAGAGCACACTGTGCTCCTGTCCAGGTTCAAGTATCTCAAAGCTGAATCACTAGGTAACAAAAGAGTTTCAAACTCACAGAAAAGCGTTTTAGAGAACTGGAAATAATTCCATGTTTCTTAGTTTCTGGGCACTAGGTTTCTTTGTGTATTTCAATGAAACTCTAAGAAAATGATTCTCTCATGTGCCCCTCAAGGCTCCCCAAGTTTGGTCATCCCACCATCAAGGGTTTTTTGTTTACAGTCTATTGGATGTTTACCCTGATTAGGCGAAAATGCCTGAAAACGCCTGTGAGTTTAATTCTTAAATGGTTAATGCTAGAACTTTAAAAATGCAGAGAACAACACTTTAGTCACAGAACACACTGTGTTTCTCTCCTGGTTCAAGTATCTCAAAGCTGAATCACTAGGTAGCAAAAGAGTTTCAAACTCACAGAAAAGCGTTTTAGCCAACTGGAAATAATTCCATGTTTCTTAGCTTGTGAGTACTAGGTTTCTTTGTGTATTTCAATGAAACTCTGAAAAAATGATTCTCTCTTGTGCCCCTCATGGCTCCCCAAATTTGGTCAATCCACCATCACGGGTTTTTTGTTTAGAGCCTATTGGATGTTTACCCTGATTAGGCGAATTTCACTGAAAACGCCTGTAGTTTAATTCCTCAATGGTTAATGCTAGAACTTTGAAAAATGCAGAAAAGCACTTCAGATCACAAGAGCACACTGTGCTTCTGTCCTGGTTCAAGTATCTCAAAGCTGAATCACTAGGTAGCAAAAGAGTTTCAAACTCACAGAAAAGCGATTTAGCCAACTGGAAATAATTCCATGTTTCTTAGCTTCTGGGTACTAGGTTTCTTTGTGTATTTCAATGAAACTCTGACAAATGATTCTCTCTTGTGCCCCTCATGGCTCCCCAAGTTTGGTCATCCCACCATCAAGGGTTTTTTGTTTACAGTCTATTGGATGTTTACCCTGATTAGGCGAAAATGCACTGAAAACGCCTGTGAGTTTAATTCTCAAATGGTTAATGCTAGAACTTTGAAAATGCAGAAAAACACTTTAGATCACAAGAGCACACTGTGCTTCTGTCCTGGTTCAAGTATCTCAAAGCTGAATCACTAGGTAGCAAAAGAGTTTCAAACTCACAGAAAAGCGTTTTAGCCAACTGGAAATAATTCCATGTTTCTTAGCTTCTGGGTACTAGGTTTCCTTGTGTATTTCAATGAAACTCTGAAAAAATGATTCTCTCCTGTGCCCCCATGGCTCCCCAAATTTGGTCAATCCACCATCACGGGTTTTTTGTTTAGAGCCTATTGGATGTTTACTCTGATTAGGCGAATTTCACTGAAAACGCCTCTAGTTTAATTCCTCAATGGTTAATGCTAGAACTTTGAAAATGCAGAAAAGCACTTCAGATCACAAGAGCACACTGTGCTCCTGTCCTGGTTCAAGTATCTCAAAGCTGAATCACTAGGTAACAAAAGAGTTTCAAACTCACAGAAAAGCGTTTTAGCGAACTGGAAATGATTCCAAGTTTTTTAGCTTCTGGGTACTAGGTTTCTTTGTGTATTTCAATGAAACTCTGTAAAAATGATTCTCTCATGTGCCCCTCAAGGCTCCCCAAGTTTGGTCATCCCACCATCAAGGGTGTTTTGTTTACAGTCTATTGGATGTTTACCCTGATTAGGCGAAAATGCCTGAAAACGCCTGTGAGTTTAATTCTTAAATGGTTAATGCTAGAACTTTAAAAATGCAGAAAAACACTTTATTTCACAAGAGCACACTGTGCTTCTCTCCTGGTTCAAGTATCTCAAAGCTGAATCTCTAGGTAGCAAAAGAGTTTCAAACTCACAGAAAAGCGTTTTAACCAACTGGAAATAATTCCATGTTTCTTAGCTTGTGGGTACTAGGTTTCTTTGTGGATTTCAATGAAACTCTGAAAAAATGATTCTCTCTTGTGCCCCTCATGGCTCCCCAAATTTGGTCAATCCACCATCACGGGTTTTTTGTTTAGAGCCTATTGGATGTTTACCCTGATTAGGCGAATTTCACTGAAAACGCTTGTAGTTTTATTCCTCAATGGTTAATGCTAGAACTTTGAAAATGCAGAAAAGCACTTCAGATCACAAGAGCACACTGTGCTCCTGTCCAGGTTCAAGTATCTCAAAGCTGAATCACTAGGTAACAAAAGAGTTTCAAACTCACCGAAAAGCGTTTTAGAGAACTGGAAATAATTCCATGTTTCTTAGTTTCTGGGCACTAGGTTTCTTTGTGTATTTCAATGAAACTCTAAGAAAATGATTCTCTCATGTGCCCCTCAAGGCTCCCCAAGTTTGGTCATCCCACCATCAAGGGTATTTTGTTTACAGTCTATTGGATGTTTTTACCCTGATTAGGCGAAAATGCCTGAAAACGCCTGTGAGTTTAATTCTTAAATGGTTAATGCTAGAACTTTAAAAGCAGAACAACACTTTAGTTCACAGAACACACTGTGTTTCTCTCCTGGTTCAAGAATCTCAAAGCTGAATCACTAGGTAGCAAAAGAGTTTCAAACTCACAGAAAAGCATTTTAGCCAACTGGAAATAATTCCATGTTTCTTAGCTTGTGAGTACTAGGTTTCCTTGTGTATTTCAATGAAACTCTGACAAAATGATTCTCTCTTGTGCCCCTCATGGCTCCCCAAATTTGGTCAATCCACCATAACGGGTTTTTTGTTTAGAGCCTATTGGATGTTTACCCTGATTAGGCGAATTTCACTGAAAACGCCTGTAATTTAATTCCTCAATGGTTAATGCTAGAACTTTGAAAATGCAGAAAAGCACTTCAGATCACAAGAGCACACTGTGCTTCTGTCCTGGTTCATGTATCTCAAAGCTGAATCACTAGGTAGCAAAAGAGTTTCAAACTCACAGAAAAGCGATTTAGCCAACTGGAAATAATTCCATGTTTCTTAGCTTCTGGGTACTAGGTGTCTTTGTGTATTTCAATGAAACTCTGACAAAATGATTCTCTCTTGAGCCCCTCATGGCTCCCCAAATTTGGTCATCCGACCCTCATGGGTTTTTTGTTTAGAGCCTATTGGATGTTTACCCTGTTTAGGCGAATTTCACTGAAAACGCCTGTAGTTTAATTCCTCAATGGTTAATGCTAGAACTTTGAAAATGCAGAAAAGCACTTCAGATCACAAGAGCACACTGTGCTTCTGTCCTGGTTCAAGTATCTCAAAGCTGAATCACTAGGTAGCAAAAGAGTTTCAAACTCACAGAAAAGTGATTTAGCCAAATGGAAATAATTCCATGTTTCTTAGCTTCTGGGTACTAGGTTTCCTTGTGTATTTCAATGAAACTTCTGACAAAATGATTCTCTCCTGTGCCCCCCATGGCTCCCCAAATTTGGTCAATCCACCATCATGGGTTTTTTGTTTAGAGCCTATTGGATGTTTACTCTGATTAGGCGAATTTCACTGAAAAACGCCTGTAGTTTAATTCCTCAATGGTTAATGCTAGAACTTTAGAAATGCAGAAAAGCACTTCAGATCACAAGAGCACACTCTGCTTCTGTCCTGGTTCAAGTATTTCAAAGCTGAATCACTAGGTAACAAAAGAGTTTCAAACTCACAGAAAAGCGTTTTAGCGAACTGGAAATGATTCCAAGTTTTTAGATTCTGGGTACTAGTTTTCTTTGTGTATTTCAATGAAACTCTGTAAAAATGATTCCCTCATGTGCCCTCAAGGCTCCCCAAGTTTGGTCATCCCACCATCAAGGGTATTTTCTTTACAGTCTATTGGATGTTTACCCTGATTAGGCGAAAATGCCTGAAAACGCCTGTGAGTTTAATTCTTAAATGGTTAATGCTAGAACTTTAAAAATGCAGAACAACACTTTAGTTCACAAGAGCACACTGTGCTTCTCTCCTGGTTCAAGTATCTCAAAGCTGAATCACTAGGTAGCAAAAGAGTTTCAAACTCACAGAAAAGCGATTTAGCCAACTGGAAATAATTCCATGTTTCTTAGCTTCTGGGTACTAGGTGTCTTTGTGTATTTCAATGAAACTCTGACAAAATGATTCTCTCTTGTGCCCGTCATGGCTCCCCAAATTTGGTCATCCCACCATCATGGGTTTTTTGTTTAGAGCCTATTGGATGTTTACCCTGTTTAGGCGAATTTCACTGAAAACGCCTGTAGTTTAATTCCTCAATGGTTAATGCTAGACCTTTGAAAATGCAGAAAAGCACTTCAGATCACAAGAGCACACTGTGCTTTTGTCCTGGTTCAAGTATCTCAAAGCGGAATCACTAGGTAGGAAAAAAGTTTCAAACTCACAGAAAAGCGTTTTAGCCAACTGGAAATAATTCCATGTTTCTTAGCTTCTGGGTACTAGGTTTCCTTGTGTATTTCAATGAAACTCTGAAAAAATGATTCTCTCCTGTGCCCCCCATGGCTCCCCAAATTTGGTCAATCCACCATCACGGGTTTTTTGTTTAGAGCCTATTGGATGTTTACTCTGATTAGGCGAATTTCACTGAAAACTCCTCTAGTTTAATTCCTCAATGGTTAATGCTAGAACTTTGGAAATGCAGAAAAGCACTTCAGATCACAAGAGCACACTGTGCTCCTGTCCTGGTTCAAGTATCTCAAAGCTGAATCACTAGGTAACAAAAGAGTTTCAAACTCACAGAAAAGCGTTTTAGCGAACTGGAAATGATTCCAAGTTTTTAGCTTCTGGTTACTAGGTTTCTTTGTGTATTTCAATGAAACTCTGTAGAAAATGATTCTCTCATGTGCCCCTCAAGGCTCCCCAAGTTTGGTCATCCCACCATCAAGGGTGTTTTGTTTACAGTCTATTGGATGTTTACCCTGATTAGGCGAAAATGCCTGAAAACGCCTGTGAGTTTAATTCTTAAATGGTTAACGCTAGAACTTTAAAAACGCAGAAAAACACTTTATTTCACAAGAGCACACTGTGCTTCTGTCCTGGTTCAAGTATCTCAAAGCTGAATCTCTAGGTAGCAAAAGAGTTTCAAACTCACAGAAAAGCGTTTTAACCAACTGGAAATAATTCCATGTTTCTTAGCTTGTGGGTACTAGGTTTCTTTGTGGATTTCAATGAAACTCTGAAAAAATGATTCTCTCTTGTGCCCCTCATGGCTCCCCAAATTTGGTCAATCCACCATCACGGGTTTTTTGTTTAGAGCCTATTGGATGTTTACCCTGATTAGGCGAATTTCACTGAAAACGCTTGTAGTTTTATTCCTCAATGGTTAATGCTAGAACTTTGAAAATGCAGAAAAGCACTTCAGATCACAAGAGCACACTGTGCTCCTGTCCAGTTTCAAGTATCTCAAAGCTGAATCACTAGGTAACAAAAGAGTTTCAAACTCACCGAAAAGCGTTTTAGAGAACTGGAAATAATTCTATGTTTCTTAGTTTCTGGGCACTAGGTTTCTTTGTGTATTTCAATGAAACTCTAAGAAAATGATTCTCTCATGTGCCCCTCAAGGCTCCCCAAGTTTGGTCATCCCACCATCAAGGGTATTTTGTTTACAGTCTATTGGATGTTTACCCTGATTAGGCGAAAATGCCTGAAAACGCCTGTGAGTTTAATTCTTAAATGGTTAATGCTAGAGCTTTAAAAACGCAGAACAACACTTTAGTTCACAGAACACACTGTGTTTCTCTCCTGGTTCAAGAATCTCAAAGCTGAATCACTAGGTAGCAAAAGAGTTTCAAACTCACAGAAAAGCATTTTAGCCAACTGGAAATAATTCCATGTTTCTTAGCTTGTGAGTACTAGGTTTCCTTGTGTATTTCAATGAAACTCT
Source organism: Tamias sibiricus (assembly GCA_025594165.1). Taxonomy (NCBI): domain Eukaryota; kingdom Metazoa; phylum Chordata; class Mammalia; order Rodentia; family Sciuridae; genus Tamias; species Tamias sibiricus. Next base: position 40,257 of record JAKELJ010000088.1, read on the forward strand.
GAAAAAATGATTCTCTCTTGTGCCCCTCATGGCTCCCCAAATTTGGTCAATCCACCATCACGGGTTTTTTGTTTAGAGCCTATTGGATGTTTACACTGATTAGGCGAATTTCACTGAAAACGCCTGTAATTTAATTCCTCAATGGTTAATGCTAGAACTTTGAAAATGCAGAAAAGCACTTCAGATCACAAGAGCACACTGTGCTTCTGTCCTGATTCATGTATCTCAAAGCTGAATCACTAGGTAGCAAAAGAGTTTCAAACTCACAGAAAAGCGATTTAGCCAACTGGAAATAATTCCATGTTTCTTAGCTTCTGGGTACTAGGTGTCTTTGTGTATTTCAATGAAACTCTGACAAAATGATTCTCTCTTGAGCCCCTCATGGCTCCCCAAATTTGGTCATCCGACCCTCATGGGTTTTTTGTTTAGAGCCTATTGGATGTTTACCCTGTTTAGGCGAATTTCACTGAAAACGCCTGTAGTTTAATTCCTCAATGGTTAATGCTAGAACTTTGACAATGCAGAAAAGCATTTCAGATCACAAGAGCACACTGTGCTTCTGTCCTGGTTCAAGTATCTCAAAGCTGAATCACTAGGTAGCAAAAGAGTTTCAAACTCACAGAAAAGTGATTTAGCCAAATGGAAATAATTCCATGTTTCTTAGCTTCTGGGTACTAGGTTTCCTTGTGTATTTCAATGAAATTCTGACAAAATGATTCTCTCCTGTGCCCCCCATGGCTCCCCAAATTTGGTCAATCCACCATCATGGGTTTTTTGTTTAGAGCCTATTGGATGTTTACTCTGATTAGGCGAATTTCACTGAAAACGCCTGTAGTTTAATTCCTCAATGGTTAATGCTAGAACTTTAGAAATGCAGAAAAGCACTTCAGATCACAAGAGCACACTCTGCTTCTGTCCTGGTTCAAGTATCTCAAAGCTGAATCACTAGGTAACAAAAGAGTTTCAAACTCACATAGAGCGTTTTAGCAAACTGGAAATAATTCCATGATTCTTAGCTTCTGGGCACTAGGTTTCTTTTTGTATTTCAATGAAACTCTGAAAAAATCATTCTCTCATGTGCCCCTCCAGGCTCCCCACGTTTGGTCATCCCACCATCAAGGGTGTTTTGTTTACAGTCTATTGGATGTTTACCCTGATTAGGCGAAAATGCCTGAAAACGCCTGTGAGTTTAATTCTTAAATTGTTAATGCTAGAACTTTAAAAACGCAGAACAACACTTTAGTTCACAAGAGCACACTGTGCTTCTCTCCTGGTTCACGTATCTCAAAGCTGAATCACTAGGTAGCAAAAGAGTTTCAAACTCACAGAAAAGCGATTTAGCCAACTGGAATAATTTTATGTTTCTTAGCTTCTGGGTACTAGGTTTCTTTGTGTATTTCAATGAAACGTTGACAAAATGATTCTCTCTTGTGCCCCTCGTGGTTCCCCAAATATGGTCATCCCACCATCATGGGTTTTTTGTTTAGAGCCTATTGGATGTGCACCCTGATTAGGCGAATTTCACTGAAAACGCCTGTTAGTTTAATTCCTCAATGGTTAATGCTAGAACTTTGAAAATGCAGAAAAGCCCTTCAGATCACAAGAGCTCACTGTGCTTCTTTCCTGGTTCAAGTATCTCAAAGCTGAATCACTAGGTAACAAAAGAGTTTCAAACTCACAGAAAAGCGTTTTAGCGAACTGGAAATAATTCCATGTTTCATAGCTTCTGGGCACTAGGTTTCTGTGTGTATTTCAATAAAACACTGAAAAAATTATTCTCTCATGTGCCCCTCAAGACTCCCCAAGTTTGGTCATCCCACCATCAAGGGTGTCTTCTTTACAGTCTATTGGATATTTACCCTGATTAGGCGAAAATGCCTGAAAACGCCTGTGAGCTTAATTCTTAAATGGTTAATGCTAGATCTTTAAAAACGCAGAACAACACTTTAGTTCACAAGAGCACAGTGTGCTTCTGTCCTGGTTCATGTATCTCAAAGTTGAATCACTAGGTAGCAAAAGAGTTTCAAACTCACATAAAAGATTTTTTAGACAACTGGAAATAATTCCATGTTTCTTAGCTTGTGGGAACTAGGTTTCTTTGTGTATTTCAAAGAAACTCTGACAAAATGATTCTCTCTTGTGCCCCTCATGGCTCCCCAAATTTGGTCATCCCACGATCACGGGTTTTTTGTTTAGAGACTATTGGATGTTTACCCTGATTAGGCGAATTTCACTCAAAACGCCTGTTAGTTTAATTCCTCAATGGTTAATGCTAGAACTTTGAAAATGCAGAAAAGCCCTTCAGATCACAAGAGCTCACTGTGCTTCTTTCCTGGTTCAAGTATCTCAAAGCTGAATCACTAGGTAACAAAAGAGTTTCAAACTCACAGAAAAGCGTTTTAGCGAACTGGAAATAATTCCATGTTTCTTAGCTTCTGGGCACTAGGTTTCTTTGTGTATTTCAATGAAACTCTGAAAAAATGATTCTCTCATGTGCCTCTCAAGGCGCCCCAGGTTTGGTCATCCCACCATCAAGGGTGTTTTGTTTACAGTCTATTGGATGTTTACCCTGATTAGGCGAAAATGCCTGAAAACGCCTGTGAGTTTAATTCTTAAATGGTTAATGCTATTACTTTAAAAATGCAGAACAACACTTTAGTTCACAAGAGCACACTGTGCTTCTCTCCTGGTTCAAGTATCTCAAAGCTGAATCACTAGGTAGCAAAAGAGTTTCAAACTCACAGAAAAGCGTTTTAGCCAACTGGAAATAATTCCTTGTTTCTTATCTTGTGGGCACTAGGTATCTTTGTGTATTTCAATGAACCTCTGAGAAAATGATTCTCTTTTGTGCCCCTCATGGCTCCACAAATTTAGTCAATCCACCATCACGCGTTTTGTGTTTAGGGCCTATTGGATGTTTACACTGATTAGGCAAATTTCACTGAAAATGCCTGTAGTTTAATTCCTCAATGGTTAATGCTAGAACTTTGGAAATGCAGACAAGCACTTCAGATCACAAGAGCACACTGTGCTCCGTCCTGGTTCAAGTATCTCAAAGCTGAATCACTAGGTCGCAAAAGAGTTTCAAACTCACAGAAAAGCGATTTAGCCAACTGGAAATAATTCTATGTTTCTTAGCTTTTGGGTACTAGGTTTCTTTGTGGATTTCAATGAAACTTTGACAAAATGATTCTCTCTTGTGCACCTCATGGCTCCCCAAATTTCGTCATCCCACCATCATGGGTTTTTTGTTTAGAGCCTATTGGATGTTTACCCTGATTAGGCGAAAATGCCTGAAAACACCTGTGAGTTTAATTCTTAAATGGTTAATGCTATTACTTTAAAAACGCAGAACAACACTTTAGTTCACAAGAGCACACTGTGCTTCTCTCCTGGTTCAAGTATCTCAAAGCTGAATCACTAGGTAGCAAAAGAGTTTCAAACTCACAAAAAGCATTTTAGCTAACTGGAAATAATTCCATGTTTCTTAGCTCGTGGGTACTATGTTTCTTTGTGTATTTTTATGAAACTCTGACAAAATGATTCTCTCTTGTGCCAATCATGTTTCCCCAAATTGGGTCAATCCACCACGATGGGTTTATTGTTTAGAGCCTATTGGATGTTTACCCTGATTAGGCGAATTTCACTGAAAACGCCTGTAGTTTAATTCCTCAATGGTTAATGCTGGAACTTTGAAAATGCAGAAAAGCACTTCAGATCACAAGAGCTCACTGTGCTTCTTTCCTGGTTCAAGTATCTCAAAGCTGAATCACTAGGTAACAAAAGAGTTTCAAACTCACAGAAAAGCGTTTTAACGAAATGGAAATAATTCCATGTTTCTTGGCTTCTGGGCACTAGGTTTCTTTGTGTATTTCAATGAAACTCTGACAAAATGATTCTCGCTTGTGTCTCTCATGGCTCCCCAAATTTTGTCATCTCACCATCACGGGTTTTTTGTTTAGAGCCTATTGGATGTTTACCCTGATTAGGCGAATTTCACTGAAAACGCCCGTAGTTTAATTCTTCAATGGTTAATGCTAGAACTTTGAAAATGCAGAAAAGCACTTCACATCACAAGAGCACACTGTGCTTCTGTCCTAGTTCAAGTATCTCAAAAGCTGAAACACTAGGTAACAAAAGAGTTTCAAACTCACAGAAAAGCGATTTAGCCAACTGGAAATAATTCCATGTTTCTTAGCTTCTGGGTGCTAGGTTTCTTTGTGTATTTCAATGAATCTCTGACAAAATGATTCTCTCTTGTGCCCCTCATGGCTCCCCAAATTTGGTCATCCCAGCATCACGGGTTTTTTTTTTAGAACCTATTGGATGTTTACCCTGATTAGGGGAATTTCACTGAAAACGCCTGAAGTTTAATTCCTCAAAGGTTAAAGCTAGAACTTTGAAAATGCAGAAAAGCACTTCATATCACAAGAGCACACTGTCCTTCTGTCCTGGTTCAAGTATCTCAAAGCTGAATCACTAGGTAGCAAAAGAGTTTCAAACTGATAAAAAAGCGATTTAGCCAACTGGAAATAATTCCATGTTTCTTAGCTTCTGGGTACTAGGTTTCTTTGTGTATTTCAATGAAACTCTGACAAAATGATTCTCTCTTGTGTCCCTCATGGCTCTTCTAATTTTGTCATCTCACCATCACGGGTTTTTTGTTTAGAGCCTTTTGGATGTTTACCCTGATTAGGCGAATTTCACTGAATACGCCTATTAGATTAATTCCTCAATGGTTAATTCTAGAACTTTGAATATGCAGAAAAGCACTTCAGATCACAAGAGCACACTGTGCTTCTATCCTGGTTCAAGTATCTCAAAGCTGAATCACTAGGTAACAAAAGAGTTTCAAACTCACAGAAAAGCTTTTTAGCGAACTGCAAATAATTCCATGTTTCTTAGCTTCTGGGCACTAGGTTTCTTTGTGTATTTCAATGAAACTCTGAAAAAATGATTCTCTCATGTGCCCCTCAAGGCTCCCCACGTTTTGTCATCCCACCATCAAGGGTGTTTTGTTTACAGTCTATTGGATGTTTACCCTGATTAGGCAAAAATGCCTGAAAACGCCTGTGAGTTTAATTCTTAAATGGTTAATGCTATTACTTTAAAAACGCAGAACGACACTTTAGTTCACAAGAGCACACTGTGCTTCTCTCCTGGTTCAAGTATCTCAAAGCTGAATCACTAGGTAGCAAAAGAGTTTCAAACTCACAGAAAAGCATTTTAGCCAACTGGAAATAATTCCATATTTCTTAGCTTGTGGGTACTAGCTTTCTTCGTGTATTTCAATGAACTCTGACAAAATGATTCTCTCTTGTGCCCCTCGTGGCTCCCCAAATTTGGTCAATCCACCATCTCGGCTTTTTTTGTTTAGAGCCTATTGGATGTTTACCCTGATTTGGCGAATTTCACTGAAAACGCCTGTAGATTTAATTCCTCAATGGTAAATGCTAGAACTTTGAAAATGCAGAAAACCACTTCAGATCACAAGAGCACACTGTGCTTCTGTCCTGGTTCAAGTATCTCAAAGCTGAATCACTAGATAGCAAAAGAGTTTCAAACTCACAGAAAAGCGTTTTATTTAACTGGAAATAATTCCATGTTTCTTAGCTTGTGGCTACAAGGTTTCTCTGTGTATTTCAATGAAACTCTGAAAAAATGATTCTCTCATGTGCCTCTCAGGCTCCCCAAGTTTGGTCATCCCACCATCAAGGATGTTTTGTTTACAGCCTATTGGATGTTTACCCTGATTAGGCGAAAATGCCTGAAAACGCCTCTGAGTTTAATTCTTAAATGGTTAATGCTAGAACTTTAAAAATGCAGAACAACACTTTAGTTCACAAAAGCACACTGTGCTTCTCTCCTGGTTCAAGTATCTCAAAGCTGAATCTCTAGGAAGCAAAAGAGTTTCAAACTCACACAAAAGCATTTTAGCCAACTGGAAATAATTCCATGTTTCTTAGCTTGTGGGTACTAGGTTTCTTTGTGTATTTCAATGAAACTCTGACAAAATGATTCTCTCTTGTGCCCCTCATGGCTCCCCAAATTTAGTCAATCCACCATCACGTGTTTTGTGTTTAGAGCCTATTGGATGTTTACACTGATTAGGCGAACTTCACTGAAAACGCCTGTAGTTTAATTCCTCAATGGTTAATGCTAGTACTTTGGAAATGCAGAAAAGCACTTATGATCACAAGAGCACACTGTGCTTCTGTCCTGGTTCAAGTATCTCAAAGTTGAATCACTAGGTAGCAAAAGAGTTTCAAACTCACAGGAAAGCGTTTTAGCGAACTGGAAATAATTCCATGTTTCTTAGCTTGTGGGTACTAGGTTTCTTTGTGTATTTCAATGAAACTCTGACAAAATGATTCTCTCTTGTGCCCCTCATGGCTCCCCAAATTTGGTCAATCCACCATCACGTGTTTTTTGTTTAGAGCCTATTGGATGTTTACCCTGAATTGGCGAATTTCACTGAAAACGCCTGTAGTTTTATTCCTCAATGGTTAATGCTAGAACTTTGGAAATGCAGAAAAGCACTTCAGATCACAAAAGCACACTGTGCTTCTTTCTTGGTTCACATAACTCAAAGCTGAATCACTAGGTAACAAAAGAGTTTCAAACTCACAGAAAAGCGTTTTAGCGAGCTGGAAATAATTCCATGTTTCTTAGCTTCTGGGCACTAGGTTTCTTTGTGTGTTTCAATGAAACTCTGAAAAAATGATTCTCTCATGTGCCTCTCAAGGCTCCCCAAGTTTGGTCATCCCACCATCAAGGGTGTTTTGTTTACAGCCTATTGGATGTTTACCCTGATTAGGCGAAAATGCCTGAAAACGCCTGTGAGTTTAATTCTTAAATGGTTAATGCTAGAACTTTAAAAACGCAGAACAACACTTCAGTTCACAAGAGCACACTGTGCTTCTCTCCTGGTTCAAGTATCTCAAAGCTGAATCTCTAGGTAGCAAAAGAGTTTCAAACTCACTGAAAAGTATTTTAGCCAACTGGAAATAATTCCATTTTTCTTAGCTTGTGGGTACTAGGTTTCTTTGTGTATTTCCATGAAACTCTGACAAAATGATTCTCTCTTGTGCCCCTCATGGCTCCCCAAATTTAGTCGATCCACCATCACGGGTTTTGTGTTTAGAGCCTATTGGTTGTTTACACTGATTAGGCGAACTTCACTGAAAACGCCTGTAGTTTAATTCCTCAATGGTTAATGCTAGAACTTTGGAAATGCAGAAAAGCACTTATGATCACAAGAGCACACTGTGCTTCTGTCCTGGTTCAAGTATCTCAAAGCTAAATCACTAGGTAGCAAAAGAGTTTCAAACTCACAGAAAAGCGTTTTAGCGAACTGGAAATTATTCCATGTTTCTTAGCTTCTGGGTACTAGGTTTCTTTGTGTATTTCAATGAAACTCTGAAAAAATGATTCTCTCATGTGCCCCTCAAGGCTCCCCAAGTTTGGTCATCCCACCATCAAGGGTGTTTTGTTTACAGTCTATTGGATGTTTACCCTGATTAGGCGAAAATGCCTGAAAACGCCTGTGAGTTTAATTCTTAAATGGTTAACGCTAGAACTTTAAAAACGCAGAAAAACACTTTATTTCACAAGAGCACACTGTGCTTCTGTCCTGGTTCAAGTATCTCAAAGCTGAATCTCTAGGTAGCAAAAGAGTTTCAAACTCACAGAAAAGCGTTTTAACCAACTGGAAATAATTCCATGTTTCTTAGCTTGTGGGTACTAGGTTTCTTTGTGGATTTCAATGAAACTCTGAAAAAATGATTCTCTCTTGTGCCCCTCATGGCTCCCCAAATTTGGTCAATCCACCATCACGGGTTTTTTGTTTAGAGCCTATTGGATGTTTACCCTGATTAGGCGAATTTCACTGAAAACGCTTGTAGTTTTATTCCTCAATGGTTAATGCTAGAACTTTGAAAATGCAGAAAAGCACTTCAGATCACAAGAGCACACTGTGCTCCTGTCCAGTTTCAAGTATCTCAAAGCTGAATCACTAGGTAACAAAAGAGTTTCAAACTCACCGAAAAGCGTTTTAGAGAACTGGAAATAATTCTATGTTTCTTAGTTTCTGGGCACTAGGTTTCTTTGTGTATTTCAATGAAACTCTAAGAAAATGATTCTCTCATGTGCCCCTCAAGGCTCCCCAAGTTTGGTCATCCCACCATCAAGGGTATTTTGTTTACAGTCTATTGGATGTTTACCCTGATTAGGCGAAAAATGCCTGAAAACGCCTGTGAGTTTAATTCTTAAATGGTTAATGCTAGAGCTTTAAAAACGCAGAACAACACTTTAGTTCACAGAACACACTGTGTTTCTCTCCTGGTTCAAGAATCTCAAAGCTGAATCACTAGGTAGCAAAAGAGTTTCAAACTCACAGAAAAGCATTTTAGCCAACTGGAAATAATTCCATGTTTCTTAGCTTGTGAGTACTAGGTTTCCTTGTGTATTTCAATGAAACTCTGAAAAAATGATTCTCTCTTGTGCCCCTCATGGCTCCCCAAATTTGGTCAATCCACCATCACGGGTTTTTTGTTTAGAGCCTATTGGATGTTTACACTGATTAGGCGAATTTCACTGAAAACGCCTGTAATTTAATTCCTCAATGGTTAATGCTAGAACTTTGAAAATGCAGAAAAGCACTTCAGATCACAAGAGCACACTGTGCTTCTGTCCTGATTCATGTATCTCAAAGCTGAATCACTAGGTAGCAAAAGAGTTTCAAACTCACAGAAAAGCGATTTAGCCAACTGGAAATAATTCCATGTTTCTTAGCTTCTGGGTACTAGGTGTCTTTGTGTATTTCAATGAAACTCTGACAAAATGATTCTCTCTTGAGCCCCTCATGGCTCCCCAAATTTGGTCATCCGACCCTCATGGGTTTTTTGTTTAGAGCCTATTGGATGTTTATACCCTGTTTAGGCGAATTTCACTGAAAACGCCTGTAGTTTAATTCCTCAATGGTTAATGCTAGAACTTTGACAATGCAGAAAAGCATTTCAGATCACAAGAGCACACTGTGCTTCTGTCCTGGTTCAAGTATCTCAAAGCTGAATCACTAGGTAGCAAAAGAGTTTCAAAAACTCACAGAAAAGTGATTTAGCCAAATGGAAATAATTCCATGTTTCTTAGCTTCTGGGTACTAGGTTTCCTTGTGTATTTCAATGAAATTCTGACAAAATGATTCTCTCCTGTGCCCCCCATGGCTCCCCAAATTTGGTCAATCCACCATCATGGGTTTTTTGTTTAGAGCCTATTGGATGTTTACTCTGATTAGGCGAATTTCACTGAAAACGCCTGTAGTTTAATTCCTCAATGGTTAATGCTAGAACTTTAGAAATGCAGAAAAGCACTTCAGATCACAAGAGCACACTCTGCTTCTGTCCTGGTTCAAGTATCTCAAAGCTGAATCACTAGGTAACAAAAGAGTTTCAAACTCACATAGAGCGTTTTAGCAAACTGGAAATAATTCCATGATTCTTAGCTTCTGGGCACTAGGTTTCTTTTTGTATTTCAATGAAACTCTGAAAAAATCATTCTCTCATGTGCCCCTCCAGGCTCCCCACGTTTGGTCATCCCACCATCAAGGGTGTTTTGTTTACAGTCTATTGGATGTTTACCCTGATTAGGCGAAAATGCCTGAAAACGCCTGTGAGTTTAATTCTTAAATTGTTAATGCTAGAACTTTAAAAACGCAGAACAACACTTTAGTTCACAAGAGCACACTGTGCTTCTCTCCTGGTTCACGTATCTCAAAGCTGAATCACTAGGTAGCAAAAGAGTTTCAAACTCACAGAAAAGCGATTTAGCCAACTGGAATAATTTTATGTTTCTTAGCTTCTGGGTACTAGGTTTCTTTGTGTATTTCAATGAAACGTTGACAAAATGATTCTCTCTTGTGCCCCTCGTGGTTCCCCAAATATGGTCATCCCACCATCATGGGTTTTTTGTTTAGAGCCTATTGGATGTGCACCCTGATTAGGCGAATTTCACTGAAAACGCCTGTTAGTTTAATTCCTCAATGGTTAATGCTAGAACTTTGAAAATGCAGAAAAGCCCTTCAGATCACAAGAGCTCACTGTGCTTCTTTCCTGGTTCAAGTATCTCAAAGCTGAATCACTAGGTAACAAAAGAGTTTCAAACTCACAGAAAAGCGTTTTAGCGAACTGGAAATAATTCCATGTTTCATAGCTTCTGGGCACTAGGTTTCTGTGTGTATTTCAATAAAACACTGAAAAAATTATTCTCTCATGTGCCCCTCAAGACTCCCCCAAGTTTGGTCATCCCACCATCAAGGGTGTCTTCTTTACAGTCTATTGGATATTTACCCTGATTAGGCGAAAATGCCTGAAAACGCCTGTGAGCTTAATTCTTAAATGGTTAATGCTAGATCTTTAAAAACGCAGAACAACACTTTAGTTCACAAGAGCACAGTGTGCTTCTGTCCTGGTTCATGTATCTCAAAGTTGAATCACTAGGTAGCAAAAGAGTTTCAAACTCACATAAAAGATTTTTTAGACAACTGGAAATAATTCCATGTTTCTTAGCTTGTGGGAACTAGGTTTCTTTGTGTATTTCAAAGAAACTCTGACAAAATGATTCTCTCTTGTGCCCTCATGGCTCCCCAAATTTGGTCATCCCACGATCACGGGTTTTTTGTTTAGAGACTATTGGATGTTTACCCTGATTAGGCGAATTTCACTCAAAACGCCTGTTAGTTTAATTCCTCAATGGTTAATGCTAGAACTTTGAAAATGCAGAAAAGCCCTTCAGATCACAAGAGCTCACTGTGCTTCTTTCCTGGTTCAAGTATCTCAAAGCTGAATCACTAGGTAACAAAAGAGTTTCAAACTCACAGAAAAGCGTTTTAGCGAACTGGAAATAATTCCATGTTTCTTAGCTTCTGGGCACTAGGTTTCTTTGTGTATTTCAATGAAACTCTGAAAAAATGATTCTCTCATGTGCCTCTCAAGGCGCCCCAGGTTTGGTCATCCCACCATCAAGGGTGTTTTGTTTACAGTCTATTGGATGTTTACCCTGATTAGGCGAAAATGCCTGAAAACGCCTGTGAGTTTAATTCTTAAATGGTTAATGCTATTACTTTAAAAACGCAGAACAACACTTTAGTTCACAAGAGCACACTGTGCTTCTCTCCTGGTTCAAGTATCTCAAAGCTGAATCACTAGGTAGCAAAAGAGTTTCAAACTCACAGAAAAGCGTTTTAGCCAACTGGAAATAATTCCTTGTTTCTTATCTTGTGGGCACTAGGTATCTTTGTGTATTTCAATGAACCTCTGAGAAAATGATTCTCTTTTGTGCCCCTCATGGCTCCACAAATTTAGTCAATCCACCATCACGCGTTTTGTGTTTAGGGCCTATTGGATGTTTACACTGATTAGGCAAATTTCACTGAAAATGCCTGTAGTTTAATTCCTCAATGGTTAATGCTAGAACTTTGGAAATGCAGACAAGCACTTCAGATCACAAGAGCACACTGTGCTCCGTCCTGGTTCAAGTATCTCAAAGCTGAATCACTAGGTCGCAAAAGAGTTTCAAACTCACAGAAAAGCGATTTAGCCAACTGGAAATAATTCTATGTTTCTTAGCTTTTGGGTACTAGGTTTCTTTGTGGATTTCAATGAAACTTTGACAAAATGATTCTCTCTTGTGCACCTCATGGCTCCCCAAATTTCGTCATCCCACCATCATGGGTTTTTTGTTTAGAGCCTATTGGATGTTTACCCTGATTAGGCGAAAATGCCTGAAAACACCTGTGAGTTTAATTCTTAAATGGTTAATGCTATTACTTTAAAAACGCAGAACAACACTTAGTTCACAAGAGCACACTGTGCTTCTCTCCTGGTTCAAGTATCTCAAAGCTGAATCACTAGGTAGCAAAAGAGTTTCAAACTCACAAAAAGCATTTTAGCTAACTGGAAATAATTCCATGTTTCTTAGCTCGTGGGTACTATGTTTCTTTGTGTATTTTTATGAAACTCTGACAAAATGATTCTCTCTTGTGCCAATCATGTTTCCCCAAATTGGGTCAATCCACCACGATGGGTTTATTGTTTAGAGCCTATTGGATGTTTACCCTGATTAGGCGAATTTCACTGAAAACGCCTGTAGTTTAATTCCTCAATGGTTAATGCTGGAACTTTGAAAATGCAGAAAAGCACTTCAGATCACAAGAGCTCACTGTGCTTCTTTCCTGGTTCAAGTATCTCAAAGCTGAATCACTAGGTAACAAAAGAGTTTCAAACTCACAGAAAAGCGTTTTAACGAAATGGAAATAATTCCATGTTTCTTGGCTTCTGGGCACTAGGTTTCTTTGTGTATTTCAATGAAACTCTGACAAAATGATTCTCGCTTGTGTCTCTCATGGCTCCCAAATTTTGTCATCTCACCATCACGGGTTTTTTGTTTAGAGCCTATTGGATGTTTACCCTGATTAGGCGAATTTCACTGAAAACGCCCGTAGTTTAATTCTTCAATGGTTAATGCTAGAACTTTGAAAATGCAGAAAAGCACTTCACATCACAAGAGCACACTGTGCTTCTGTCCTAGTTCAAGTATCTCAAAAGCTGAAACACTAGGTAACAAAAGAGTTTCAAACTCACAGAAAAGCGATTTAGCCAACTGGAAATAATTCCATGTTTCTTAGCTTCTGGGTGCTAGGTTTCTTTGTGTATTTCAATGAATCTCTGACAAAATGATTCTCTCTTGTGCCCCTCATGGCTCCCCAAATTTGGTCATCCCAGCATCACGGGTTTTTTGTTTAGAACCTATTGGATGTTTACCCTGATTAGGGGAATTTCACTGAAAACGCCTGAAGTTTAATTCCTCAAAGGTTAAAGCTAGAACTTTGAAAATGCAGAAAAGCACTTCATATCACAAGAGCACACTGTCCTTCTGTCCTGGTTCAAGTATCTCAAAGCTGAATCACTAGGTAGCAAAAGAGTTTCAAACTGATAAAAAAGCGATTTAGCCAACTGGAAATAATTCCATGTTTCTTAGCTTCTGGGTACTAGGTTTCTTTGTGTATTTCAATGAAACTCTGACAAAATGATTCTCTCTTGTGTCCCTCATGGCTCTTCTAATTTTGTCATCTCACCATCACGGGTTTTTTGTTTAGAGCCTTTTGGATGTTTACCCTGATTAGGCGAATTTCACTGAATACGCCTATTAGATTAATTCCTCAATGGTTAATTCTAGAACTTTGAATATGCAGAAAAGCACTTCAGATCACAAGAGCACACTGTGCTTCTATCCTGGTTCAAGTATCTCAAAGCTGAATCACTAGGTAACAAAAGAGTTTCAAACTCACAGAAAAGCTTTTTAGCGAACTGCAAATAATTCCATGTTTCTTAGCTTCTGGGCACTAGGTTTCTTTGTGTATTTCAATGAAACTCTGAAAAAATGATTCTCTCATGTGCCCCTCAAGGCTCCCCACGTTTTGTCATCCCACCATCAAGGGTGTTTTGTTTACAGTCTATTGGATGTTTACCCTGATTAGGCAAAAATGCCTGAAAACGCCTGTGAGTTTAATTCTTAAATGGTTAATGCTATTACTTTAAAAACGCAGAACGACACTTTAGTTCACAAGAGCACACTGTGCTTCTCTCCTGGTTCAAGTATCTCAAAGCTGAATCACTAGGTAGCAAAAGAGTTTCAAACTCACAGAAAAGCATTTTAGCCAACTGGAAATAATTCCATATTTCTTAGCTTGTGGGTACTAGCTTTTCTTCGTGTATTTCAATGAACTCTGACAAAAATGATTCTCTCTTGTGCCCCTCGTGGCTCCCCAAATTTGGTCAATCCACCATCTCGGCTTTTTTTGTTTAGAGCCTATTGGATGTTTACCCCTGATTTGGCGAATTTCACTGAAAACGCCTGTAGATTAATTCCTCAATGGTAAATGCTAGAACTTTGAAAAATGCAGAAAACCACTTCAGATCACAAGAGCACACTGTGCTTCTGTCCTGGTTCAAGTATCTCAAAGCTGAATCACTAGATAGCAAAAGAGTTTCAAACTCACAGAAAAGCGTTTTATTTAACTGGAAATAATTCCATGTTTCTTAGCTTGTGGCTACAAGGTTTCTCTGTGTATTTCAATGAAACTCTGAAAAAATGATTCTCTCATGTGCCTCTCAGGCTCCCCAAGTTTGGTCATCCCACCATCAAGGATGTTTTGTTTACAGCCTATTGGATGTTTACCCTGATTAGGCGAAAATGCCTGAAAACGCCTCTGAGTTTAATTCTTAAATGGTTAATGCTAGAACTTTAAAAATGCAGAACAACACTTTAGTTCACAAAAGCACACTGTGCTTCTCTCCTGGTTCAAGTATCTCAAAGCTGAATCTCTAGGAAGCAAAAGAGTTTCAAACTCACACAAAAGCATTTTAGCCAACTGGAAATAATTCCATGTTTCTTAGCTTGTGGGTACTAGGTTTCTTTGTGTATTTCAATGAAACTCTGACAAAATGATTCTCTCTTGTGCCCCTCATGGCTCCCCAAATTTAGTCAATCCACCATCACGTGTTTTGTGTTTAGAGCCTATTGGATGTTTACACTGATTAGGCGAACTTCACTGAAAACGCCTGTAGTTTAATTCCTCAATGGTTAATGCTAGTACTTTGGAAATGCAGAAAAGCACTTATGATCACAAGAGCACACTGTGCTTCTGTCCTGGTTCAAGTATCTCAAAGTTGAATCACTAGGTAGCAAAAGAGTTTCAAACTCACAGGAAAGCGTTTTAGCGAACTGGAAATAATTCCATGTTTCTTAGCTTGTGGGTACTAGGTTTCTTTGTGTATTTCAATGAAACTCTGACAAAATGATTCTCTCTTGTGCCCCTCATGGCTCCCCAAATTTGGTCAATCCACCATCACGTGTTTTTTGTTTAGAGCCTATTGGATGTTTACCCTGAATTGGCGAATTTCACTGAAAACGCCTGTAGTTTTATTCCTCAATGGTTAATGCTAGAACTTTGGAAATGCAGAAAAGCACTTCAGATCACAAAAGCACACTGTGCTTCTTTCTTGGTTCACATAACTCAAAGCTGAATCACTAGGTAACAAAAGAGTTTCAAACTCACAGAAAAGCGTTTTAGCGAGCTGGAAATAATTCCATGTTTCTTAGCTTCTGGGCACTAGGTTTCTTTGTGTGTTTCAATGAAACTCTGAAAAAATGATTCTCTCATGTGCCTCTCAAGGCTCCCCAAGTTTGGTCATCCCACCATCAAGGGTGTTTTTGTTTACAGCCTATTGGATGTTTACCCCTGATTAGGCGAAAATGCCTGAAAACGCCTGTGAGTTTAATTCTTAAATGGTTAATGCTAGAACTTTAAAAACG
Organism: Tamias sibiricus; assembly: GCA_025594165.1. Lineage (NCBI taxonomy): Eukaryota > Metazoa > Chordata > Mammalia > Rodentia > Sciuridae > Tamias > Tamias sibiricus. The sequence goes on from JAKELJ010000088.1 coordinate 55,629, forward strand.
CAGAACAACACACTTCAGTTCACAAGAGCACACTGTGCTTCTCTCCTGGTTCAAGTATCTCAAAGCTGAATCTCTAGGTAGCAAAAGAGTTTTCAAACTCACTGAAAAGTATTTTAGCCAACTGGAAATAATTCCATTTTTCTTAGCTTGTGGGTACTAGGTTTCTTTGTGTATTTCCATGAAACTCTGACAAAATGATTCTCTCTTGTGCCCCTCATGGCTCCCCAAATTTAGTCGATCCACCATCACGGGTTTTGTGTTTAGAGCCTATTGGTTGTTTACACTGATTAGGCGAACTTCACTGAAAACGCCTGTAGTTTAATTCCTCAATGGTTAATGCTAGAACTTTGGAAATGCAGAAAAGCACTTATGATCACAAGAGCACACTGTGCTTCTGTCCTGGTTCAAGTATCTCAAAGCTAAATCACTAGGTAGCAAAAGAGTTTCAAACTCACAGAAAAGCGTTTTAGCGAACTGGAAATATTATTCCATGTTTCTTAGCTTCTGGGTACTAGTTTCTTTGTGTATTTCAATGAAACTCTGAAAAAAATGATT
>JAKELJ010000088.1:56283-72481 GCA_025594165.1 Tamias sibiricus
ACCATCACGGGTTTGTTTTGTTTTAGAGCCTATTGGATGTTTAACCCTGATTAGGCCTGAAAATTCACTGAAAACGCCGTGTTAGTTTAATTCTCCAATGGTTACATGCTAGAACTTTAAAAAAAATGCAGAACAAGCACTTCAGATCACAAGAGCACATCTGTGCTTCCTGTCCTGGTTCAAGTATCTCCAAAGCTGGAATCACATAAGGTAGCAAAAGAGTTTTTTTCAAACTCACAGGAAAAGCTGTTTTAGTCGAACTGAGGAAATAATTCCATGGTTCTTAGCTTCTGGGGCAACTAGGATTTCTTTGGTGTATTTCAATGAAACTCTGAAAAAAATGATTCTCCACTTGTGCCCCTCCATGGCTCCCCAAATGAGTGGTCATCCACCATCACGGGTGATTTTTTTACAAGTGCCTAATCTGGAGTGTTGTAACCACTGATTAGGCGACATTTCACTGAAAACGACTCCTGTTGAGTTTAATTCACTCTAAATTGGTTACATGCTAGAACTTTGATGATAAACGCAGAGAACAAGCACTTCAGTGTCACAAGAGCGTCAGCATGTGCTCCTGTCCTGGTGGTCAAGTATCTCAACACTGGAATGCACTAGGTAGCAAAACAGTTTCATCAAACTCAAAGGAAAAGCGTTTTAGCCAATTGGAAATCAAATTCCATGTTTCTTAGCTCTGGTGCACCTAGGTTTCTTCTAGTGTATTTTCCAATGAAACTCTGAAAAAATGTTCTTCTCTCATGTGCCCCTAAAGGGCTCCCCCAAGATTTGGTCAATCCACCATCACTTGGTGATTTTGTTTAGAGTCCTATTGGATTGTTTACCCCTGATTAGGCGAAAAATGCCTTCTGAAAAAACGCCTGTGAGTTTAATTCATAAATGGTTAATGCTAGGAACTTTAAAAAACGCAGTAAAACACTTTAGTTCACAACGAGCACACTGTGCTTCTGGTCCTGGTTTCAACCGGCGGTGTATCACAAGGTCTGCAATCACTAAGGTAGCAAAAGAGTTTCAAACTCACAAAAAAGCCGTTTTTAGCCAATTGGAAATAATTCCATTTTTCTATAGCTTGTGCGGTACTAGGTTTTTCTTAGTTGTATTTCAATGAAACTCTCGACAAAAAGTGATTCCTCTCTTGTGCCCCTCATGCAGCTCACCAAAGTTTGGTTCCAAGTCCACCAATCACGGGTGGTGTTTTTTGTTTGAGACTATGGTTGTTTACCCTGATTAGGCGAAAATGCCTGAAAACGCTTCATTGTGAGTCTTAATTCTTAAATGGTTAAGCTAGAACTTTAAAACGCAGAAGAAAAACACTTTAGTTCACAAGAGCACACTATGCTTATGTCCTGGTTTCAAGTTCTCAGGCTGAATCATAGGTCGCAAAAGAGGTAAAAAACTCCAAAAAGCGATTTAGCCAACTGGAAATAATTCCATTTTTTTTAGCTTCTGGGAACTAGGTTTTCTTTGTGTATTTCAATGTAACTCTGACAAAAATGATTCTCCTCTTGTGCCACCTTCATGGCTCACCAAATTTTGTCAATCCACCCATCACGGGTTTTTGTTTAGAGCCTATTGGAAGTTCACCCTGATTAGGGGTAAGGCGAATTTCACTGAAATGAAACGCATTGTAGTTTTAATTCCTCAATGGTTTTTATGCTAGAACTTTGTAAAATGCAGAAGGAAAACCACTTCAGATCACAAGAGCACACTGAGCTCCTGTCCTGGTTCAAGTATCTCAAAGCTGTAGTCCACTAGGTAGCAAACAGAGTTTCAAACTCACAGTAAAAGCGATTTAAGGCCACACTGGAAATAAATTCCATTTTTCTTAGCTTCTGGGAACAAGGTTTCTTTGTGTCATTTCAATGAAAACTCTGACAAAATGATTATTCTCTTGTGCCCCTCATGGCTCCGCCAAGTTTGGTCACATCCCACCATCAACGGGTTTTTTGTTTAGGAGCCTATTGGATATTTACCCTGATTAGGCGAATTTCACTGAAAAACGCGCTGTAGATTAATTTTTCAATGGTTTTATGATGCTAGAACTTTGAAAATGCAGAAAAGCTTTTCAGATCACAAGAGCACTACTGTGCTTCTGTCCTGGATTCCAAGTATCTCAAAGCTGAGATCACTAGGTAGCAAAAGAGTTTCAAACTCACAGAAAAGCGATTTTAGCCACTGGAAATGAATTTCCATGTTTCTAAGCATCTGGGTACTTAGGTTTCATATGTGTATTTTCAGTGAAACTCCTGAAAAAAATGATTCTCCTCATGTGCCCCTCCAGGCTCCCCAAGTTTCGTCATCCCACCATCAAGGGTGTTTTGTTTACAAGCCCTACTTGATATTTACCCTGATTAGGCGAAGAATTTCAACTGAAAATGCCTGTAGTTTAATTCATCAAATGGTTAAAAGCTAGAACTTTGAAAAAGCAGAAAAGCACTTTCATTTTTTTATCTCAATCATTATATGACCAGAGCACACTGTGCTTCATGTCCTGGTAGTTCAAGTTATACTCCAAAAAGCTGAATCACTAGGTAACAAAAGAATGTTTCAAACTCACAGAAAAGCGTTTGTTTCTAGGCGAACTGAGAAATTTAATTCCATTGTTTTCTTAGCTTCTGGTGCAGTATGTGTTTCTTTTGTGTATTTTCAATGAAACTTTGAAGAAAGAATGATTTCTCTCCAGATGTGTCCCTAAATGGCCTCCCAAAGATTGGTCATCCCATCAATCAAAGGGTGTTTTGTTTACGTGTCTATTGGGATGTTTACCCTGATTAGGCGAAAATGCCTGAAAAACGCCTGTGAGTTTAATTCTTAAATGGTTAATGCTAGAACTATAAAAAAACGCAGAACAATCTTTTAGTTCACAGAGAGCACACTGTAGCTTCTCATCCTGTGTATCAAGTGTGTTCAAAGCTGAAATCACTAGGTGAGCAAAAGAGTTTTCAAACTCACAGAAAAGCGTTTTAGTCAAATGGAACATAATTCCATGTTTCTTAGCAGCTTGTGGTTACTCAGGTTTCCTTTGTGTATTTTCAATGGAAACTCTGAAACAAATGATTCTCTCTTGTGCCCTCATGGCTCCCCAAAATTTTGTCAATCCCACACGTTTATCCCACGGGTTTTTTGTTTAGAGCCTATTGGATGTTTTACCCTGAGTTAGAGCGAATTTCACTGGAAAACGCCTGTTAGTTTAAATTCCTCATTCGGTTTAATGCTAGAACTTTGAAAAATGCAGAAAAGCACTTCAGATCACAAGAGCACACTTGTGCTCCTGTCCTGTGTTCAAGTATCTCAAAACTGAATTACTAGTTAGGCAAAACAAGTTTTTCAAAACTCACAGAAAAGCGTTTTAATGCGAACTGCGAAATAATTACCATGTTTTCTTAGCTTCTGGGGCAACTAGGTTTTCTTGCTGTATTTCAATGGAAAACTCTGAAAAAAATGTATTCGCTCATGTGCCCCTCAAGGCTCCCCAAGTGTGGTCATCCCACCATCAAGGGTGATTTTTTTTACCAGTCTATTGGATTGTTTACCCTGATTAGGCGACAATGCCTGAAAACGCCTGTGAGTTTAATTTCTTAAATGGTTAATGCTAGAAACCTTTTAGAAACACAGAACAACACACTTTAGTTCACAAGAGCACACTGTGCTTCTCTCCTGGGTTTCAAGTAATCTCAAAGCTGAATCACTAGGTAGCAAAAGAGTTTCAAAACTCAACAGAAAAGCGTTTTAGCCAACTGGATAATAATTCCCTGTTTCTTTAGCTTCTGGGAACTAGGTTTCTTTGTCGTATTTCAGTGAAACTCTGGAAAAAATGATTCTCTCCATGTTGCCCCTCCAGGCTCCCCAAGGTTTCGTCATCCCAACCATCAAGAGTGTTTTGTTTACAGCCACTACTGGATATTTAACCCTGAATTAGGCGAATTTCACTGAAAATTGCCTGTAGTTTTAATTCTTCAATGGTTTTTAAAGCTAGAAACTTTGAAAAAAGCATGAAAAGCAACTTCATATGACAAGAGGCACACTGTGCTTTTCTGTCCTGGTTCAAGTATCTCAAAGCTGAATCAACTAGGTAACAAAAGAGTTTTCAAACTCACAGACAAAGGTTATATAGCGTATACTGGAAATAATTCCATGTTTCTTTGCTTCTGTGCAGTAGGTATTCTTTGTGTATTTCAATGAAACTTTTGAAGATATTGATTCTCTAATGTGTCCCTAAAGGCCCCAAAAGATTGGTCCATCCCATCATCAGAGGGTGTTTTGTTAACAGTCCTATTGGATGTTTACCTGTGATTAGGCGAAAATGCATGAAAACGCCTGTGAGTTTAATTCTTAAATGGTTAATGTCTAGAATCTTTTAAAAAACGTCACAGACGAACAACACTTTTGTTCACAAAGAGCACACTGTGCTTTCTCTCCTGGGTACACGTGTCTCAAGCTGAATCACTAGGTAGCAAAAGAAGTTTCAAACTCACAGAAAAGCGTTTTAGTCAAATGAAATAATTCCATGTTTTCTTAGCTTGTGTGGGTTACTCAGGTTTCTTTTGTGGTATTTCAATGAAACTCTGAAAAAATGATTCTCTCTTGTGCCCCTCATGGCTCCCCAAATTTAGTCCAATACACCATCACGGGTTTTCTTTGTTTAAGAGCCTATTGGCTGGGGTACCCCGAATTTGGCGAATTTCACTGAAAAAACGCCTGTTATTTTAATTCCTCAATTGGGTTAATGCTTGAAACTTTGAAATGCAGAGAAAGCAGCCTTCAGATCACAATGAGCACACTGTGCTCCGTGTCCTGAGTTCAAGTATATCAAAACTGAAAGTACTAAGTTAGCAAAAACGTTTCGCATAAACGTCACAGAAAAAGGTTTTAGCGAAACTGGAAGAATAATTCCATGTTTTCTTAGCTTACTGGGCAGGAATAGGTCTCTCTTTGTGTATTTTCAATGAAACACTGAAAAAATGATTCGCTCATGTGCCCCTCAAGGCTCCCCACGTGTGGTTTCATCCACACATCAAGGGTGATTTTTTTACAGTCTATTGGAAGTTTTACCCTGATTAGGCGTCAATGCCTGAATACCGCCTGGTGGAGTTTAATTCTTAATGGTTAATGCTAGAACTTTAGAAACACAGAACAACAATTTAAGTTCACAAGAGCACACTGTGCTTCTCTCTCACTGGTTTCAAGTATCTCAAAAGCGTGAAATCACATAGGTTAGCAAAAGAGTTTAAAACTCACAGAGAAAAGCATTGTTAGCCAACTGGAAATAATTCCCTGTTTCTTAGCTTCTGGGAACTAGGTTTCTTTGTGTTATTGCAATGAAACTCATGACAAAAATGATTCTCTCTTTGTGCCCCTCTCATGTGCACCCCAAAATTTGGTCATCCCCAACGGCTCACGGGTTTTTTTTATAGAGCCTATTGGATGTTTACCCTGATTAGGCGAATTTCACTGGAAAACCGCCTGTTAGTTTAATTCCTCCAATGGTTAATGATTGAACTTTGAAAATGCAGAAAAGCACTTTCAGATTCACAAGAGCACAACTGTGCCTATCTTTCCTGGTTCAAGTATCTCAAAGAAGCTGAATCAACCTAGGTAGCGAAAAGAGTTTTCAAAACTCACAAAAGCTGTTTTTAGAGAAAACTGTAAAATCATTCCATGTTTCTTTAGCTTCTGGGGCAGGTAGGTTTCTTTGATGTAAAAAAAAAAATTTTCAATTGAAATTCGATGACAAAATGGTTCTCCGTGCCGACTCATGGTTGCCCTCAATGCTCCCCACGTTGTGGGTCATCCACCATCAAGGGTTGTTTTGTTTTACCAGTCTATTGATTGTTCAACCCTGATCAGGCGAAAATTGCCTTGGATAAAAAGCCTGCCTGTGGGTTTAATTCTTAAATGGTTAATGCTAGGAACTTTAAAAACGCAGAACAACACTTCAGTTCAACAAGAGCGACACTGTGCTTCTGTCCTGGAGTTCAATATATCTCAAAGGCTGAATCACTAGGTAGCAAAAGATGTTTCAAACTCACAAAAGCGTTTTAGCCAATTGAAATAATTTCCAGGTTTACTTAGCTTGTGGGTACCAAAGGTTTCTTAGCGTAGTTGTATTTCCAATGAAACTCTGAAAAAGTGTTATCTCTCTATTGCCACCTCATCGGCCTCCCCAAATTTGGTCATCCTTCCGACCATCATGGGTTTTTTTTGTTTAGAGCCTATTGGATGTTTTACCCTGATTAGGCGAAAATGCCTGAAAACGCCTGTGAGTTAATTCTTAAATGGTTAATGCTAGAACTTTAAAAACCGCAGAACAAATAAACCCCCCCCCACTTTAGTTTATTTTTTTCACAAGAGCACACTATGCTTCTGTCCTGCGTTCAAGTATCTCAAGAGCTGAATCACTAGGTAGCATAAAGAGGTAAAAAAAAAATAAAACATTCAAAAAAAAAGCGATTTAGCCAACTGGAAATAATTCCATTTTTCTTAGCTTCTGTGGAAACTCAGGTTTCATTTGTGTATTTTCGAATGAAACTCTGACCAAAATGATTCTCGCGCCTCTTGTGCCCTCATGGCTCCCCAAATTTAGTCAATCCACTATCACGGGTTTTGTGTTTAGAGCATATTGGTGATATTTACCCTGATTAAGGCGAATTTCACTGAAAAAACGCCTGTGTTAGTTTAATACCTTAATGGGTTAAGGCTAGAAACTTTGAAAATGCAGAAAAAGCACTTCAGATCACAAGATGAGCACACTCGTATTTCTTTTCCTGGTTCAAGTATCTCAAAGCTGAATCACTAGGTAACAAAAGAGTTTCAAACTCACAGAAAAGCGTTTTAGCGAACTGGAAATAATTCCATGTTTCTTAGCTTTCTGGGCACTAGGTTTCTTTGTGTATTTCAATGAAACTCTGAAAAATGATTCTCTTATGTGGCCCCTCAAGGTCCCCAAGTTGGTCATCCCACCATCAAGGGTGTTTTGTTTAAGTCTATTGGATATTTACCCTGATTATGCGAAAATGCCTGAAAAAACGCCTGTGAGTTTAATTCTTAAATGGTTAATGCTAGAACTTTGAAAATGCAGAAAAGCACTTCAGATCACAAGAGCACACTGTGCTTCTTTCCTGGTTCAAGTATCTCAAAGCTGAATCACTAGGTAAAAATAAGAGTTTCAAACTCACAGAAAAGCGTTTTTTTTAGAGAACTGTAAATCATTCCATGTTTCTTAGCTCTTCTGGGCACTAGGTTTCTTTGTTTATTTCAAATGAAACTCAGAACAAATAGATTCTCTCATGTGCCCCTCAATGCTCCCCACGTTTGGTCATCCCACATCAAGGTTGTTTTGTTTACAGTCTATTGGATGTTCACCCCTGATTAGGCGAAAATGCCTGAAAACGCCTGTGAGTTTAATTCTTAAATGGTTTTAATGCTAGAACTTTAAAAACGCAGCTGAACAACACTTTCAGTTCACAAGAGCACACTGTGCTTCTGTCCTGGTTCAAGTATCTCAAAGCTGAATCACTAGGTAGCAAAATGAGTTTCAAACTCACAAAAGCATTTTAGCCAACTGGAAATAATTCCATGTTTCTTAGCTTTTTGGGTACCAGGTTTCTTTGTGTATTTTCAATGAAACTCTGACAAATGATTCTCTCTTGTGCCCCTCATGGCTCCCAAATTTGGTCAACTCCACCATCACGGGTTTTTTGTTTAGAGTGCTATTGGATATTTACCCTGATTAGGCGAATTTTCACTGAAAGCGCCTGTAGTTTTAATTCCTCAATGGTTAATGCTAGAACTTTGAAAATGCAGGAAACCACTTCAGATCACAAGAGCACACTGTGCTCCTGTCCTGGTTCAAGTATCTAAAAGCTGAATCACTAGGTAGCAAAAGAGTTTCAAAACTCACAGAAAAGCGATTTAGCCAACGTGGAAAATAGTTCCATGTTTCTTAGCTTCTGGGAACTAAGTTTCTTTGTGTATTTCAATGAAACTCTGACAAAATGATTACTCTCTTTGTGACCCCTCATGGCTCCCCAAACTTTGGTCATCCACGATCACCCAGGTTTTTTTTTACAGTCTATTTGATATTTACCCTGATTAGGCGAATTTCACTGAAACGCCTGTAGTTTAATTCCTCAATGGTTAATGCTAGAAAATTCGGATATGCAGAAAAGCACTTCCGATCACAAGAGCACACTGTGCTTCTGTCCTGGATTCAAGTATCTCAAAGCTGAGTCTCTAGGTAGCAAAAGAGTTTCAAACAGCACAGAAAAGCATTTTAGTGCAATGGAAAATAATTCCAAGTTTCTTAAGCTTCTGGGGCACTAGGTTTCTTTGTGTATTTCAATGAAACTCTGACAAAATGATTCTCTCATGTGCTCCTCAAGGCTCCCCAAGTTTGGTCATCCCACCATCAAGGGTGTTTTGTTTACAGTCTACTTGGATGTTTACCCTGATTAGGCGAAAATGCCTGAAAACGCCTGTGAGTTTAATTCTTACAATGGTTAATGCTAGAACTTTAAAAATGCAGAACACACTTTAGTTCACAAGAGCACACTGTGCTTCTGTCCATGGTGCATAGTATCTCAAAGCTGAATCACTAGGTAGAAAAGAGGTTCAACTCAAAGAAAAGCGATTTAGCCAAGTGGGAAATAATTCCATGTTTTTCTTAGCTTCTGGGAACTAGGTTTCTTTGTGTATTTCAATGAAACTCTGACAAAAATGATTCTCTCTTGTGCCCCACATGGCTCCAAGGTAGTGGGAACAACCCAAATTTGGTATATCCACCATCACCCGTCAACGTGTTTTTTGTTTAGAGAGCCTATTGGATGTTTCAACCCCTGATTAGGCGAATTTCACTGAAAAACGCCTGTAGTTTAATTCCTCAATGGTTTATGCTAGAAATTTGAAAATGCAGAAAACCACTTCAGATCACAATAGCACACACTGAGCTCCTGTCCTGGTTCAAGTATCTCAAAGCTGAATCACTAGGTAGCAAAAGAGTTTCAAACCTCACAGAAAAGCGATTTAGCCAACTGGAAATAATTCCCATGTTTCTAAGCTTCTGGGTACTAGGTGTCTTTGTGTATTTCAGTGAAACTCTGAAAAATGATTCTCTCATGTGCCCTCCAGGCTCCCCAAGTTTCGTCATCCCACATCAAGGGTGTTTTGTTTAGTAGCCTATTGGAGATATTTACCCTGATTAGGCGAATTTCACTGAAAATGCCTGTAGTTTAATTCTCAATGGTTAAAGCTAGAACTTTGAAAAAGCAGGAAAAAGCACTTCATATGACAAGAGCACATTTGTGCTTCTGTCCTGGTTCAAGTATCTCAAAGATGAATCACTAGGTAACAAAAGAGTTTCAAACTCACAGAAAAAGCGTTTTAGCGAACTGGAAATTAATTCCATGTTTCTTAGCTTCTGGGCACTAGGTTTCTTTGTGTATTTCAATGAAACTCTGAAAAAATGATTCGCTCATGTGCCCCTCAAGGCTCCCCTAAGTGTGGTCATCCCACCATCAAGGGTGAATTTTTTACAGTCTATTTGGATGTTTACCCTGATTAGGCGACAATGCCTGAAAACGCCCGCTGTGAGTTTAATTCTTAAATGGTTAATGCTAGAACTTTAAAAAACACAGAACAACACTTTAGTTCACAAGAGCACACTGTGCCTTCTCTCCTGGTTCAAGTATCTCAAAGCTGAATCACTAGGTAGCAAAAGATTTTTTCAAAACTCACAGAAAAGCGTTTTAGCCAACTGGGAAATAATTCCCTGTTTCTTAGCTTCTGGAGGAAACTAGGGTTTCTTTGTGTATTGCAATGAAACTCTGACAAAATGATTCTCTCTTGTGCCCCTCATGGCTCCCCAAATTGGTCATACCCACGATCACGGGTTTTTTGTATAGCGCCTATTGGATGTTTACCCTGATTAGGCGAATTTCACTGAAAACGCCTGTTAGTTTAATTCTCAATGGTTAATGATTGAACTTTGAAAATAGCAGAAAACCACTTCAGATCACAAGAGCACACTGTGCTTCTTCCTGGTTCAAGTATCTCAAAGCTGAGTCACCTGTGTTGTAGCAAAAAGAGTTTCAAAACTCACAGAAAAGCGATTTAGCCAACTGGAAATAATACCATGTTTTCTTAGCTTCCTGGGAACTAGGTTTCTTTGTGTATTTCAATGAAACTCTCGACAAAATGATTCTCTCTTGTGCCCCCTCATGGCTCCCCAAATTTGTTCATCCACCCACCATCACGGAGTTTTTTTTTTTTTTTTTTTTTTTTTGAGCCTATTGATGTTTACCCTGATTTGGTGAATTTCACTGAAAACGCTCTGGTTAGTTTAATTTCTCAATGGTTAATGATTGAACATTGAAAATGCAGAAAAGCACTTCAGATCACAAGAGCACACTGTGCTTCTTTCCTGGTTCAAGTATCTCAAAGCTGAATCACTAGGTAGCAAAAGAGTTTCAAACTCACAAAAGCGTTTTAGAGAACTGTAAATCATTCCATGTTTCTTAGCTTCTTGGGCAGTAGGTTTCTTTGTGTATTTCAATGAAACTCTGACAAAAATGGTTCTCTCATGTTGCCCCTCAATGCTCCCCCACGTTTGGTCATACCCACCATCAAGGGTGTTTTGTTTACAGCACGTCTATTGGATGTTCACCTGATCAGGCGAAAAATGCCATTGGAAAACGCCTGTGGGGTTTAATTCTTAAATGGTTAATGCTAGAGAACATTTAAAAACGCAGTAACAAACACTTCAGTTCACAAGAGCACACTGTGCTTCTGTCCTGGTTCAAAGTATCTCAAAGTGAATCACATAGGTAGCAAAAGAGTTTCAAAACTCACAAAAGCGTTTTTTTAGCCAATTGGGAAAACTAATTCCAGGGTTTCTTAGCTTGTGCACGGGTACCAGGTTTCTTAGTGTATTTCAATGAAACTCTGAAAAAGTGTTTCTCTCTATTGCCCCTCATGGCTCCCCAAATTTGGTCAATCCACCATCACGGGTTTTTTGTTAGAGCCTATTGGATGTTTTTACCCTGATTAGGCGGGTAAAATGCCTGAAAAACCGCCTGTGAGTTTAATTCTTAAATGGTTAATTGCTTAGAACTTTAAAAAACGCAGAACAGAACAACTCTTTAGTTCACAAGAGCACACTGTGCTTCTCTCCTGGTTCAAGTATCTCAAAGCTGAATCACTAGGTAGCAAAAGAGTTTTCAAACTCCACAGACAAAAGCGTTTTAGGCCAACTGGAAATAATTCCCTGTTTCTTAGCTTATGGGAACTAGGTTTCTTTGTGTATTGCAATGAAACTCTGACAAAATGATTCTCTCTTGTGCCCCTCATGGCTCCCCAAATTTGGTCTCCCACGATCACGGGTTTTTTGTATAGAGCCTATTGGATGTTTACCTGATTAGCCGGAATTTCACTGAAAACGCCTGTTAGTTTAATTCCTCAATGGTTAATGATTGAACTTTGAAAATGCAGAAAACAGAAAACCACTTCAGATCACAAGAGCACACTGTGCTTCTGTCCTGGTTCAAGTATCTCAAAGCTGAGTCACTGGGTAGCAAAAGAGTTTCAAACTCACAGAAAAGCGATTTAGAGCAACTGGAAATAATACATGTTTTCTTAGCTTCTGGGAACTAGGTTTCTTTGTGGTTGTATTTCAATGAAACTCTCACAAAATGATTCTCTCTTGTGCCCCTCATGGCTCCCCAAATTTGTTCATCCCACCATCACGGGTTTTTTTTTTTTTTTTTTTTTTTTTTTGAGCCTATTGGATGTTTACCCTGATTTGGTGAATTTCACTGAAAACGCTGTTAGTTTAATTTCCTCAAATGGTTAATGATTGAACTTTGAAAATGCAGAAAAGCACTTCAGATCACAAGGAGCACACTGTGCTTCTTTCCTGGTTCAAGTATCTCAAAGCTGAATCACTAGGTAGCAAAAGAGTTTCAAACTCACAAAAGCGTTTTAGGAACTGTAAATCATTCCATGTTTCTTAGCTTCTGGGCAGTAGGTTTCTTTGTGTATTTTCAATGAAACTCTGACAAAATGGTTCTCTCATGTGCCCCTCAATGCTCCCCCACGTTTGGTCATCCCACCATCAAGGGTGTTTTGTTTACAGTCTATTGGATGTTCACCCTGATCAGGCGAAAAAATGCCTGAAAACGCCTGTGGGTTTAATTCTTAAATGGTTAATGCTAGAACTTTAAAAACGCAGAACAACACTTCAGTTCACAAGAGCACACTGTGCTTCTGTCCTGGTTCAAGTATCTCAAAGCTGAATCACTAGGTAGCAAAAGAGATTTCAAACTCACAAAAGCGTTTTTAGCCAATTGGAAATAATTCCAGGTTTCTTAGCTTGTGGGTACCAAGGATTTCTTAGTGTATTCAATGAAACTCTGAAAAAGTGTTTCTCTCTATTGCCCCTCATGGCTCCCCAAAATTTGGTCAATCCCACCATCACTGGGGGTTTTTTGTTTAGAGCCTATTGGATGTTTACCCTGATTAGGCGAAAATGCTGAAAACGCCTGTGAGTTTAATTCTTAATGGTTAATGCTAGAACTTTAAAAACGCAGAACAACACTTTAGTTCACAAGAGCACACTGTGCCTTCTCTCCTGGTTCAAGTATCTCAAAGCTGAATCACTAGGTAGCAAAAGAGTTTCAAACTCACAGAAAAGCGTTTTAGCCAACTGGAAATAATTCCCTGTTTCTTAGCTTCTGGGAACTAGGTTTCTTTGTGTTATTGCAATGAAACTCTGACAAAATGATTCTCTCTGTGCCCCTCATGGCTCCCCAAATTTGGTCATGCCCACGATCACGGGTTTTTTTGTATAGAGCCTATTGGATGTTTACCCTGATTAGGCGAATTTTCCACTGAAACGCCTGTTAGTTTTAATTCCTCAATGGTTATGATTGAACTTTGAAATGCAGAAAACCACTTCAGATCACAAGAGCACACTGTGCTTCTGTTCCTGGTTCAAGTATCTCAAAGCTGAGTCACTGGGTAGTCAAAAGAGTTTCAAACTCACAGAAAAGCGATTTAGCCAACTGGAAATAATACCATGTTTCTTAGCCTTCTGGGGAACTAGGTTTCTTTGTGTATTTCAATGAAACTCTCACAAAAATGATTCTCTCTTGTGCCCCTCATGGCTCCCCAAATTTGTTTCATCCCACCATCACAGGGGTTTTTTTTTTTTTTTTTTTTTTTTTTGAGCCTATTGGATGTTTACCCTGATTTGGTGAATTTCACTGAAAAAGCCTGTTAGTTTAATTCCTCAATGGTTAATGATTGAACTTTGAAAATGCAGAAAAGCACTTTCAGATCACAAGAGCACACTGTGCATTCTTTCCTGGTTGCAAGTATCTCAAAGCTGAATCACTAGGTAGACAAAAGAGTTTCAAACTTCACAAAAGCGTTTTAGAGAACTGTAAATCATTCCATGTTCTTAGCTTCTGGGGCAGTAGGTTTCTTTGTGTATTTCAATGAAACTCTGACAAAAATGGTTCTCTCATGTGCCCTCATGCTCCCCACGTTTGGTCATCGCCACCAATCAATGGGGTGTTTTGTTTACACAGTCTATTGGATGTTCACCCTGATCAGGCGAAAATGCCTGAAAACGACTGTGGGTTTAATTCTTAAATGGTTAATGCTAGAAAACTTTTAAAAACGGCAGAACAACACTTCAGTTCACAAGAGCACACAACACTGTGCTTCTGTCTGGTTCAAGTATCTCAAAGCTGAATCACTAGGTAGCAAAAGAGTTTTCAAACTCACAAAAGCGTTTTAGCCAATTGGAAATAATTCCAGGTTTCTTAGCTTGTGGGGTACAAGGTTTCTTAGTGTATTTTCAGATGAAACTCTGAAAAAGTGTTTCTCTCTATTGCCCCTCATGGGCTCCCCCAAATTTGGGTCAATCCACCAATCACGGGTTTTTTTGTTTAGAGCCTATTGGATGTTTACCCCTGATTAGGCGAATTAATTTCACTGAAAGCGCCTGTAGTTTAATTCCTCAATGGTTAATGCTAGAACTTTGAAAATGCAGAAAAACCACTTCAGATTCACAAGTGCACACTTTGCTCCTTTCATGGATCAAGTATCTCAAAGCTGAATCACTAGGTAGCAAAAGAGTTTTCAAATCTCACAGAAAGCGATTTAGCCAATTGGAATAGATTCCATGTTTCTTAGCTTCTAGGAACTAGGTTTTCTTTGTGTATTGCAATGAAACTCTGACAAAAATGATTCTATCTTGTGCCCTCATGGCTCCCCAAATTTGGTCATCCCACGGATTACGGGTTTTTTTGTTTAGAGACTATTGGATGTTTACCCTGATTAGCTATGCGAATTTCACTGAAAACGCCTGTTTAGTTTAATACCTCCATTGGTAAGGATTGAACTTTGCTAAATGCAGAAAAGCACTTCAGATCACAAGAGCACACTGTGCTTCTTTCCTGGTTCAAGTATCTCAAAACTGAATCCCTACGTTAAAAAAGTGTGTTTCAAACTCACAGAAAAGCGTTTTAGAGAACTGTAAAATCATTCCATGTTTCTTAGCTACTGGGCAGTAGGTTTCTTTGTGTATTTCAATGAAACTCTGACAAAATGGTTCTCTCATGTGGCCCCTCCATGCTCCCCACGTTTGGTCATCCCACCTTCAAGGGTGTTTTGTTTACAGTTTATTGGATGTTTCACCCTGATTAGGCGAAAATGCCTGAGAAAACGCCTGTGGTTTAATTCTTAAATGGTTAACTGCTAGAACTTTAAAAACGCAGAACAACACTTCAGTTCACAAGAGCACACTGTGCTTCTGTCCTGGTTCAAGTATCTCTAAAGCTGAATCACTAGGTAGCAAAAGAGTTTCAAACTCACAAAAGCGTTTTTAGCCAATTGGAAATTAATTCCAGGTTTCTTAGCTTGTGGGGTACCAGGTTTCTTAGTTGTATTTCAATGAAACTCTGAAAAAGTGTTTCTCTCTTGTGCCTCTCATGGCTCCCTAAGGGGCCCAAATTTGGTCAATCTACCATCACGGGTTTTTTGTTTAGAGCTATTGGATGTTTACCCTGATTAGGCGAAAATGCCTGAAAACGCCTGTTAAGTTTAATTCTTAAAGGGTTAATGCTAGAACTTTAAAAACGCAGAACAAACACTTTAGTTCACAAGAGCAACTATGCTTCTGTCTTGGTTCAAGTATCTCAAAGCTGAATCACTAGGTAGCAAAAGAGGTTCAAACTCAAAAAAAGCGATTTAGCCAAACTGGAAATAATTCCATTTTTCTTAGCTTCTGGGAACTAGGTTTCTTTGTGTCTTTTCAATGAAACTCTGACAAAATGATTCTCTCTTGTGCCCCTCATGGCTCCCTAAATTTAGGTCAATCCACTATCACGGGTTTTTGTGTTTAGAACATATTGGATATTTACACCTGATTAGGCGAATTTCACTGAAAAAACGCCTGTTAGTTTTAATACCTCAATGGTTAAGGCTAGAACTTTGAAATGCAGAAAAGCACTTCAGATCACAAGAGCACACTGTGCTTCTTGTTCCTGGTTCAAGGTATCTCAAAGCTAAAATCACTAAGGTAACAAAAGAGTTTCAAACTCACAGAAAAGCGTTTTAGCGAACTGGAAATAATTCCATGTTTCTTAGCTTCTGGGCACTAGGTTTCTTTGTGTATTTCAATGAAACTCTGACAAAATGATTCTCTCTTGTGCCCCTCATGGCTCCCCAAATTTGGTCAAATCACCATCACGGGTTTTTTTGTTTAGAGCCTATTGGATGTTTACCCTGATTAGGCGAATTTCACTGAAAGCGCCTGTTGTTTAATTCCTCAATGGTTAATGCTTAGACAAAAAAACTTTGAAAATGCAGAGTAAACCACTTCAGATCACAGGAGCACACTGTGCTCCTGTCCTGGTTCAAGTATCTCTCAAAGCTGAATCACTAGGTAGCAAAAAGAGTTTCACATCTCACAGAAAGCGATTTAGCCAACTGGAAATATTTCCATGTTTCTTAGCTTCTGGGAACTAAGTTTCTTTGTGTATTTCAATGAAAACTCTGACAAAATGATTTTCTCTTTTGCCCCTCATGGCTCCCCAAATTGTGGTCATGCCCACTGATCACAGGGTTTTTTTTTTTTACAGTCTCTATGGATGTTTACCCTGATTAGGCGAATTTCACTGAA
>JAKELJ010000088.1:72581-122300 GCA_025594165.1 Tamias sibiricus
CTAATCAGGTCAACATCCAAGAAGCTGAAACAAAACACCCAGGATGATGTGATTACCAAACTTGCAGAGGCCATGAGGAGCTCATGAGAGAATCATTTAATCCCCCCCCCCCCCCCCCCCCCCCCCCCCCCCCCCCCCCCCCCCCCCCCCCCCCCCCCCCCCCCCCTGAGTTTTCATTGAAATACACAAAGAAACCTCCAGTCCAAGAGCTCAGAAACAGGCAATTATTATCCAGTTCGATAAAACGCTTTTCTGTGAGTTTGAAACTGTTTTGGATAACAAGCGATTCAGGCTTTGAGAACTTGAACCCAGAAGAAAAGGGCACGGTGTGGTCTTGTGAACTAAAGGGCATTCCTTCGTTTCAAAGTCCTTGTCGCATAAACCATTAAGGAATAAACTAACAAGCGTTTTCTTCACGGCAAATTCGCCTAAAGCGGGGTAAATATACAAAAGGCTCTAATCAAAAACACCAATGATGGTGGGATTTAACTGAGACCAAACTTGCAAGCCATTAACTGGTGCTAAAGAGACAATCATTGAATCAGAGTTTCCATTGAAATACACAAAGAAAACCGCGTGCCAGGAGCCTAAGAAACAGACAATTATTTAAAGTTTTTTAGCTAAAAAAAACGCTTTTCTGTGAAGTTTGAAGCTGTTTTGCTACCAAGCGATTCAGCTTTGAGATACTTGAACCAGGAGAGAAGCACAGTGTGCTCTTGTGAAGTAAAGTGGCTTTCCTGCGTTTTCAAAGTCCTATGCATAAACCATTGATGAATTAAACTAACAGTCGTTTTTAGAAAAATTTCGCCTAATCAGGGAAAACATCCAAATAGGCTCCTAAAAAAAGACCACCCCGTGATGGTGGGATGACCAGCAAACACGGGGAGCCATAAGGAGCTCATGAGAGAATCATTTAACCAAAGTATTATTGAAAATATGCACAGAAATCCTCGTGCTCAAGAGTCTAGGCAAATCATGCAACTATTTTCCTCGTTGCGTGAGAGCGCTTTTTCTGTAAGTGTGAATCTTTTGCAATCTCAAGCAATTATGTTTCGATGCTACTTGAACCAGGCATTAAGCAAATTGTCCCCTGCCATGAAAGAAAACAGTTTTCCTTAGTTTTAAAATGTGGTAGCATAAACCATTGTGGAGTTGGAATAAGCACAGATGTTTTTAGTAAAATTCGCCTAATTCGAAGAAGCTGTAGACAAAACACCCGTGATTGTTGGATGTCCTAGAACTTGGGGAGCCACGAGGAGCTCATGAGAGAAAAAACATTTAATCAGAGATTCATTGAAATACACAAAAAAAAAACCTCGTTCCCAAGAGCTAAGAAACTTGGGCAATTATTCTATTTTGCTAAAAAACTCTTTTCTGTGAGTTTGCAAACTGATTTGCTACACAAGTGAATTCATCTTTGAGATATGTGAACCAGAACAGAAGCACAGTGTGCTTGCTCCTTGTGAACTAAAGTGCTTTTCTGCATTTTCCAAAGTTCTAGCATATAACCATTTATGTATTAAAATAACTGGCATTTTCAGGCAAATTCGCCCATAATCAGAATAAACATACATAAGGGTCTAAAAAAGGGCAACCGTGATGGTGGATTGACCAAAATTTTGGAGCCATGGGGGGCACATCAGAGAATCATTTAATCAGAGTTTCATTGAAAGACACAAAGAAACCTCAGTGCCCAATGAGCTAAGAAACAGGCAATTATTTCCAGTTTTGTTAAAACGCATTTCTGTGAGTTATGAAACTGTTTTGCTAACTAGTGATTCAGCTTTGAGATACTTGAACCAAATAGAGAGCACAGTGTGCTCTTGTGAACTAAAGTGCTTTCCTGCATTTTCAAAGTCCTAGCATTAAATCATTTAGATGAATTAAGTTAACAGGCGTTTTCATGGCAAATTTTTCGCCCAATCCTGGTAAACATCCATAAGGCTCTAAACAAAGCTCGCGTGATGGATAGAGATGACCAAAAGTGGGAAGCCATGAGGACACATGAGAGAATCATTTTAATCAGAGTTTCATTGAAATTACACAAAGAAACCTAGTGCCCAGAAGGCTAAGAAACATGGAATTATTTCCAGATTCGGCTAAAAGACGCTTTTCTGTGAGTTTGAAACTCTTTTGCTACCTAGAGATTCAGCTTTGAGATACTTAAACCAGGACAGAAGCACAGTGTGCTCTTGTGATCTGAAGTGCTTTTCTGCATTTTCAAAGTTCTAGCATTAACCATTGATGAATTAAACTACAGGGGGCGTTTTCAGTGAAATTCGCCTAATCAGGGTATAAACATCCAATAGGCACTAAACAAAAAACCCGTGATGGGGGATTGACCAAATTTGGGGAGCCATGAGGGGCACAAGAGAGAATCATTTTGTCAGAGTTTCATTGAAATACACAAAGAAAAACTAGTGACCCAGAAGCTAAGAAAGAAAACAATAAAATAATTTCCAGTTGGGCTAAAACGCTTTTCTGTGAGTTTGAAACTCTTTTGCTACATAGTGATATCACGCTTTGAGATACTTGAACCAGGACGGGAAGCCCAGTGTGCTTTTGTGAACTGAAAGTGCTTTTTCTGCATTTTGAAAGTTCTAGCATTAACCATTGAGGAATTAAACTAGAGGGCGTTTTTTTTTCAGTGAAATTTCGCCTAATCAGGGTAAACATCCAATAGGCTCTAAACAAAAAACCCGTGATGGTGGATGACCAAACTTTGGGGAGCCATGAGGGGCACAAGAGAGAATCATTTTTTCAGAGTTTCATTGAAATACACAAAGAAACCTAGTACCCCAGAAGCTAAGAAACATGGAATTATTTCCAGTAGGCTAAAACGCTTTACTGTGAGTTTATGAAACTCTTTTGCTACCTAGTGATTCAGCTTTGACATACTTGAACCAGGAGAGAAGCACAGTGTGATCTTGTGAATCTAAAGTGTTTTTCTGTTTTTCCAAAGTTCTAGCATTAACCATTTTAAGAATTAAACTCAGAGGCGTTTTTCAAGGCATTTTCGCCTAATCAGGGTAAACATCCAATAAACTGTAAAACAAAACCTCACCCTTGATGGTGGGATTGACCAAACTTTGGGGAGCCTTGAGGGCCACAAGAGAATCATTTTTTCCAGAGTTTCATTGAAATACACAAAGAAACCTAGTGCCCAGAAGCTAAGAAACATGGAATTATTTCCAATTCGCTAAAACGCTTTTCTGTGAGTTTGAAACTCTTTTGTTACCTATGATTCAGCTTTTAGATACTTGAACCAGGAAAAATCACAGTGATGCTCTTGTGATCTGAAGTGCTTTTCTGCATTATCAAATTTCTAGCATTAACCATTGAGGAAATAAACTAACAGGCGTTTTTCAGTGAAATTTCGCCTAATCAGGTAAACATCCAATAGCCTCTGTAAAAAAAAAAAACCCGTGATCGTGGGATGACCAAATTTTGAGGAGCCATTGAGGGGCACAAGAGAGAATCATTTTGTCAAAGTTTCATTGAAATACACAAAGAAACCTAGTGCCCAGAAGCTAAGAAACATGGAATTATTTCCAGTTGGCTCTAAATCGCATTTCTGTGAGTTTGAAACTCTTTTGTTACCTAGTGATTCAGCTTTGATATACTTGAACCAGGACAGAAGCACAGAGTGCTCATGTGAACTAAAGAACTTTTCTGCGTTTTCAAAAGTTTCTAGCATTAACCATTGAGGAATTAAACTCACAGGCGTTTTCAGTGCAATTTTCGCCTAATCAGGTAAACATCCAATAGAATGTCTAAACAAAAACACCCTTGAGATGGTGGGATGACCAAATGTTGGGGAGCCTTGAGGGAACAAGAGAAAATCACTTTCTCAGAGTTTCATTGAAAATACACAAAAAGAAAACCTAGTACACACAAGCTAAGAAACATGGAATTATTTCCAGTTGGCTAAAAACGCTTTTCTGTGAGTTTTGAAACTCTTTTTTTCTACCTAGTGATTCAGCTTTGAGATACTTGAACCAGGACAGAAGCACAGTGTGGTCTTGTGAACTATAGTGTTGTTCTGCGTATTTGAAAGTTCTAGCATTAACCATTTAAGAATTAAACTCACAGGCGTTTTCAGGCATTTCGCCTAATCAGGGTAAACATCCAATAGACTGTAAAAAAAACACCCTTGATGGTGGGTATGACCAATCTTGGGGAGCATTGAGGGGCCCATGAGACAATCATTTTTCAGAGTTTCATTGAAATACACATAGAAACTAGTGCCCAGAAGCTAAGAAACATGGAAATTATTTCCAGTTTGCTTAAAACGCTTTTCTGTGAGTTTGAAACTCTTTTGTTACCTATTGATTCAGCTTTGAGATACTTGAACCAGGAAAGAAGCACAGTGTGCTCTTGTGATCTGAAGTGCTTTTCTGCATTTTAAAGTTCTAGCCTTAACCATTGAGGAATTAAACTAACAGGCGTTTTCACTGAAATTCGCCTAATCAGGGTAAACATCCAATAGGCTCTAAACACAAAATCCGTGATGGTGGATTGACTAAATTTGGGGAGCCATGAGGGGCACAAGAGAGAATCATTTTATCAGAGTTTCATTGAAATACAAAAAGAATCCTAGTACCCACAAGCTAAGAAACATGGAATTATTTCCAGTTGGCTAAAATGCTTTTCTGTGAGTTTGAAACTCTTTTGCTACCGAGAGATTCAGCTTTGAGATACTTGAACCAGAGAGAAGCACAGTGTGCTCTTGTAAACTAAAGTGTTTTTCTGCGTTTTTAAAATTCTAAGCATTAACCATTTAAGAATTAAACTCACAGGCGTTTTCAGGCATTTTCGCCTTATCAGGGTAAACATCCAATAGACTGTAAACAAAACACCCTTGATGGTGTGATGACCAAACTTGGGAGCCTTGAGGGGCACATGAGCGAATCATTTTTTCAGAGTTTCATTGAAATACACAAAGAAACCTAGTGCCCAGAAGCTAAGAAACATGGAATTATTTCCAGTTCGCTAAAACGCTTTTCTGAGAGTTTGAAACTCTTTTGTTACCTAGTGATTCAGCTTTGAGATACTTGAACCAGGAAAAAAGCACAGTGAGCTCTTGTGATCTGAAGTGCTTTTCTGCATTTTCAAAGTTCTAGCATTAACCATTGAGGAATTTAATCTAACAGGCATTTTCAGTGAAATTCGCCCAATCAGGGTAAACATCCAATAGGCTCTAAAAAAAAAAAACCCCCGTGATCGTGGGATGACCAAGTTTGGGGAACCATGAGGGGCACAAGAGAGAATCATTTTGTCAGCATGTTTCATTGAAATACACAAGGAAACCTAGTTCCCAGAAGCTAAGAAACATGGAATTATTTCCAGTTCGCTAAAAGGCTTTTCTGTGAGTTTGAAACTCTTTTTGTTACCTAGTGATTCAGCTTTGAGATACTTGAACCAGGAAAGAAGCACAGTGAGCTCTTGCGATCTGAAGTGCTTTTCTGCATTTTCAAAGTTCTAGCATTAACCATTGATGAATTAAACTACAGGCGTTTTCAGTGAAATTCGCCAAATCAGGGTAAACATCCAATAGGCTCTAAAAAAAAAAAACCCGTGATGGTGGATCGACCAAATTTGGGGAGCCATGAGGGGCACAAGAGAGAATCATTTTGTCACAGTTTCATTGAAATACACAAAGAAACCTAGTGCCCAGAAGCTAAGAAACATGGAATTATTTTCCAGTTGGCTAAAACGCTTTTCTGTGAGTTTGAAACTCTTTTTATCTACCTAGTGATTCAGCTTTGAGACACACTAAATGAACCATAAAAGAAGCACAGTGTGTCTCTTGTGAATTAAAGTGTTGTTCTGCGTTTTGAAAGTTCTAGCATTAACCATTTAAGAAAATTAAACTCACAGGCGTTTTTCAGGCATTTTTCCGCCTTAACAGGGTAAACATCCAATAGACTGTAAACAAAACACCCTTGATGGTGGGATGACCAAACTTGGGGAGTCTTGAGGGGAATAAAAGGGAATCATTTTTTCATGAGTTATCATTGAAATACACAAAGAAACCTAGTGCCCAGAAGGCTAAGAAACATGGAATTATTTCCAGTTTGCTTAAACGCTTTTCTGTGAGTTTGAAACTCTTTTGTTACCTAGTGATTCAGCTTTGAGATACTTGAAACCAGGAAAGAAGAACAGTGTGCTCTTGTGATCTGAAGTGCTTTTCTGCATTTTCAAAGTTCTAGCATTAACCATTGAGGAATTAAACTAACAGGCGTTTTCAGTGAATTTCGCCTAATCAGGGTAAACATCCAATAGGCTCTAAACAAAAAACCCGTGATGGCGGATTGACCAAATTTGGGGAGCCATGAGGGGCACAAGAGTCAATCATTTTGTCAGAGTTTCATTGAAATACACAAAGAAACCTAGTACCCACAAGCTAAGAAACATGGAATTATTTCCAGTTTGCTAAAACGCTTTTCTGTGCGTTTGAAACTCTTTTCTACCTAGTGATTCACCTTTGAGATACTTGAACCAGGACAGAAGCACAGTGTGCTCTTGTGAACTAAAGTGTTGTTCTGCGTTGTTAAAGTTCTAGCATTAACCATTTAAGAATTAAACTCACAGGCGTTTTCAGGCATTTTCGCCTAATCAGGGTAAACATCCAATAGACTGTAAACAAAACACCCTTGGATGGTGGGATGACCAAACTTGGGGAGCCTTGAGGGGCACATGAGAGAATCATTTTTTCTGAGTTTCATTGAAATACACAAAGAAACCTAGTGCCCAGAAGCTAAGAAACATGGAATTATTTCCAGTTCGCTAAAACGCTTTTCAGTGAGTTTTGAAACTCTTTTGCTACCTAGTGATTCAGCTTTGAGATACTTGAACCAGGACGGAAGCCCAGGGTGCTTTTGTGATCTGATGTGCTTTTCTGCATTTTGAAAGTTCTAGCATTAACCACTGAGGAATTAAACTACAGGCGTTTTCTGTGAAATTCGCCTAATCAGGGTAAACATCCAATAGGCTCTAAACAAAAAACCCGTGATGGTGGATTGACCAAATTTGGGGGAGCCATGAGGGGCACAAGAGGAGAATCATTTTGTCAGAGTTTCATTGAAATACACAAAGAAACCTAGTACCCACAAGCTAAGAAACATGGAATAATTTCCAGTAGGCTAAAACGCTTTACTGTGAGTTTGAAACTCTTTTGCTACCTAGTGATTCAGCTTTGAGATACTTGAAACCAGGACAGAAGCACAGTGTGCTCTTGTGAACTAAAGTGTTGTTTCTGCGTTTAGAAAGTTCTAGCATTAAACATTTAAGAATTAAACTCACAGGCGTTTTTCAGGCATTTTCGCCTAATCAGGGTAAACATCCAATAGAGTGTAAACCAAACACCCTTGATGGTGGGATGACCAAACTTGGGGAGTCTTGAGGGGAACATGAGAGAATCATTTTTTCAGAGTTTTCATTGAAATACACAAAGAAACCTAGTGCCCAGAAGCTAAGAAACATGGAATTATTTCCAGTTTGCTTAAATGCTTTTCTGTGAGTTTGAAACTCTTTTGTTACCTGGTGATTCAGCTTTGAGATACTTGAACCAGGAAAGAAGAACAGTGTGCTCTTGTGATCTGAAGTGCTTTTCTGCATTTTCAAAGTTCTAGCATTAACCATTGAGGAATTAATCATAACAGGCGTTTTCAGTGAATTTCGCCTAATCAGGGTAAAACATCCAATAGGCTCTAAACAAAAAACCCGTGATGGTGGATTGACCAAATTTGGGGAGCCAAGAGGGCCACAAGAGTCAATCATTTTGTCAGAGTTTCATTGAAATACACAAAGAAACCTAGTACCCACAAGCTAAGAAACTTGGAATTATTTCCAGTTTGCTAAAACGCTTTTCTGTGCGTTTGAAACTCTTTTCTACCTAGTGATTCACCTTTTAGATACTTGAACCAGGACAGAAGCACAGTGTGCTCTTGTGAACTAAAGTGTTGTTCTGCGTTGTTAAAGTTCTAGCATTAACCATTTTAAGAATTAAACTCACAGGCGTTTTCAGGCATTTTCACCTAATCAGGGTAAACATCCAATAGAATGTAAACAAAACACCCTTGATGGTGGGATGACCAAACTTGGGGAGCATTGAGGGGCACATGAGAGAATCATTTTTTCTGAGTTTCATTGAAATACACAAAGAAACCTAGTGCCCAGAAGCTAAGAAACATGGAATTATTTCCAGTTCGCTAAAACGCTTTTCTGTGAGTTTGAAACTCTTTGTTACCTAGTGATTCAGCTTTGATATACTTGAAGCAGGAAAGAAGCACAGAGTGCTCTTGTGATCTGAAGAACTTTTCTGCATTTTCAAAGTTCTAGCATTAACCATTGAGGAATTAAACTAACAGGCGTTTTCAGTGAAATTCGCCTAATTAGGGTTAACATCCAATAGGCTCTAAACAAAAAACCCGAGATGGTGGGATGACCAAATTTGGGGAGCCATGAGGGGCACAAGAGAAAATCACTTTCTCAGAGTTTCATTGAAATACACAAAAAAAACCTAGTACACACAAGCTAAGAAACATGGAATTATTTCCAGTTGGCTAAATCGCTTTTCTGTGAGTTTGAAACTCTTTTGCTACCTAGTGATTCAGCTTTGAGATACTTGAACCAGGACAGAAGCACAGTGTGGTGGTCTTGTGAACTATAGTGTTGTTCTGCGTATTTAAAGTTCTAGCATTAACCATTTAAGAATTAAACTCAGAGGCGTTTTCAGGCATTTTCGCCTAATCAGGGTAAACATCCAATAGACTGTAAAAAAAACACCCTTGATGGTGGGATGACCAATCTTGGGGAGCATTGAGGGGCCCATGAGAGAATCATTTTTCAGAGTTTCATTGAAATACACATAGAAACCTAGTGCCCAGAAGGTAAGAATCATGAAATTATTTCCAGTTTCCTAAAACGCTTTTCTGTGAGTTTGAAACTTTTTTGTTACCTATTGATTCAGCTTTGAGATACTTGAACGAGGAAAGAAGCACAGTGTGCTCTTGTGATCTGAAGTGCTTTTCTGCATTTTAAAGTTCTAGCCTTAACCATTGAGGAATTAAACTAACAGGCATTTTCACTGAAATTCGCCTAATCAGGGTAAACATCCAATAGGCTCTAAACACAAAACCCATGATGGTGGATTGACTAAATTTGGGGAGCCATGAGGGGCACAAGAGAGAATCATTTTATCAGAGTTTCATTGAAATACAAAAAGAATCCTAGTACCCACAAGCTAAGAAACATGGAATTATTTCCAGTTGGCTAAAATGCTTTTCTGTGAGTTTGAAACTCTTTTGCTACCGAGAGATTGCAGCTTTGAGATACTTGAACCAGGAGAGAGAGCACAGTGTGCTCTTGTGAACTAAAGTGTTTTTCTGCGTTTTTAAAAATTCTAGCATTAACCATTTAAGAATTAAACTCACAGGCGTTTTCAGGCATTTTCGCCTTATCAGGGTAAACATCCAATAGACTGTAAACAAAACACACCCTTGATGGTGGAAATGACCAAACTTGGGGAGCCTTGAGGGGCACATGAGCGAATCATTTTTTCAGAGTTTCATTGAAATACACAAAGAAACCTAGTGCCCAGAAGCTAAGAAACATGGAATTATTTCCAGTTCGCTAAAACGCTTTTCTGAGAGTTTGAAACTCTTTTGTTACCTAGTGATTCAGCTTTGAGATACTTGAACCAGGAAAGAAGCACAGTGAGCTCTTGTGATCTGAAGTGCTTTTCTGCATTTTCAAAGTTCTAGCATTAACCATTGAGGAATTAATCTAACAGGCATTTTCAGTGAAATTCGCCCAATCAGGGTAAACATCCAATAGGCTCTAAAAAAAAAAAAAACCCCGTGATCGTGGGATGACCAAGTTTGGGGAACCATGAGGGGCACAAGAGAGAATCATTTTGTCAATGTTTCATTGAAATACACAAGGAAACATAGTTCCCAGAAGCTAAGAAACATGGAATTATTTCCAGTTCGATAAAAAAGGCTTTTCTGTGAGTTTGAAACTCTTTTGTTACCTAGTGATTCAGCTTTGAGATACTTGAACCAGGAAAGAAGCACAGTGAGCTCTTGCGATCTGAAGTGCTTTTCTTCTGCATTTTCAAAGTTCTAGCATTAACCATTGAGGAATTAAACTACAGGCGTTTTTCAGTGAAATTCGCCTAATCAGGGTAAACATCCAATAGGCTCTAAAAAAAAAAAACCCGTGATGGCGGATTGACCAAATTTGGGGAGCCATGAGGGGGCACAAGAGAGAATCATTTTGTCACAGTTTCATTGAAATACACAAAGAAACCTAGTGCCCAGAAGCTAAGAAACATGGAATTATTTTCAGTTCGCTAAAACGCTTATCTGTGAGTTTGAAACTCTTTTTGTTTTTTTGCTACCTAGTGATTCAGCTTTGAGATACTTGAACCAGGAAAGAAGCACAGTGTGCTCTTGTGATCTGAAGTGCTTTTCTGCATTTTCAAAGTTCTAGCATTAACCATTGAGGAATTAAACTAACAGGCGTTTTCAGTGAATTTTCGCCTAATCAGGGTAAACATCCAATAGGCTCTAAACAAAAAACCCGTGATGGCGGATTGACCAAATTTGGGGAGCCATGAGGGGCACAAGAGTCAATCATTTTGTCAGAGTTTCATTGAAATACACAAAGAAACCTAGTACCCACAAGCTAAAGAAACATGGAATTATTTCCAGTTTGCTAAAACGCTTTTCTGTGCGTTTGAAACTCTTTTCTACCTAGTGATTCACCTTTGAGATACTTGAACCAGGACAGAAGCACAGTGTGCTCTTGTGAACTAAAGTGTTGTTCTGCGTTGTTAAAGTTCTAGCATTAACCATTTAAGAATTAAACTCACAGGCGTTTTCAGGCATTTTCGCCTAATCAGGGTAAACATCCAATAGACTGTAAACAAAACACCCTTGATGGTGGGATGACCAAACTTGGGGAGCCTTGAGGGGCACATGAGAGAATCATTTTTTCTGAGTTTCATTGAATACACAAAGAAACCTAGTGCCCAGAAGCTAAGAAACATGGAATTATTTCCAGTTCGCTAAAACGCTTTTCAGTGAGTTTGAAACTCTTTTGCTACCTAGTGATTCAGCTTTGAGATACTTGAACCAGGACGGAAGCCCAGGGTGCTTTTGTGATCTGATGTGCTTTTCTGCATTTTGAAAGTTCTAGCATTAACCACTGAGGAATTAAACTACAGGCGTTTTCTGTGAAATTCGCCTAATCAGGGTAAACATCCAATAGGCTCTAAACAAAAAAACCCAGTGATGGTGGATTGACCAAATTTGGGGAGCCAATGAGGGGCACAAGAGAGAATCATTTTGTCAGAGTTTCATTGAAATACACAAGGAAACCTAGTACCCACAAGCTAAGAAACATGGAATAATTTCCAGTAGGCTAAAACGCTTTACTGTGAGTTTGAAACTCTTTTGCTACCTAGTGATTCAGCTTTGAGATACTTGAACCAGGACAGAAGCACAGTGTGCTCTTGTGAACTAAAGTGTTGTTCTGCGTTTAGAAAGTTCTAGCATTAAACATTTAAGAATTAAACTCACAGGCGTTTTCAGGCATTTCCGCCTAATCAGGGTAAACATCCAATAGAGTGTAAACCAAAACACCCTTGATGGTGGGATGACCAAACTTGGGGAGTCTTGAGGGGAACATGAGAGAATCATTTTTTCAGAGTTTCATTGAAATACACAAAGAAACCTAGTGCCCAGAAGCTAAGAAACATGGAATTATTTCCAGTTTGCTTAAATGCTTTTCTGTGAGTTTGAAACTCTTTTGTTACCTAGTGATTCAGCTTTGAGATACTTGAACCAGGAAAGAAGAACAGTGTGCTCTTGTGATCTGAAGTGCTTTTCTGCATTTTCAAAGTTCTAGCATTAACCATTGAGGAATTAATCTAACAGGCGTTTTCAGTGAATTTCGCCTAATCAGGGTAAACATCCAATAGGCTCTAAACAAAAAACCCGTGATGGCGGATTGACCAAATTTGGGGAGCCATGAGGGGCACAAGAGTCAATCATTTTGTCAGAGTTTCATTGAAATACACAAAGAAACCTAGTACCCACAAGCTAAGAAACTTGGAATTATTTCCATTTGCTAAAACGCTTTTCTGTGCGTTTGAAACTCTTTTCTACCTAGTGATTCACCTTTTAGATACTTGAACCAGGACAGAAGCACAGTGTGCTCTTGTGAACTAAAGTGTTGTTCTGCGTTGTTAAAGTTCTAGCATTAACCATTTAAGAATTAAACTCACAGGCGTTTTCAGGCATTTTCACACTCTAATCAGGGTAAACATCCAATAGAATGTAAACAAAACACCCTGATGGTGGGATGACCAAACTTGGGGAGCATTGAGGGGCACATGAGAGAATCATTTTTTCTGAGTTTCATTGAAATACACAAAGAAACCTAGTGCCCAGAAGCTAAGAAACATGGAATTATTTCCAGTTCGCTAAAACGCTTTTCTGTGAGTTTGAAAATCTTTTGTTACCTAGTGATTCAGCTTTGATATACTTGAAGCAGGAAAGAAGCACAGAGTGCTCTTGTGATCTGAAGAACTTTTCTGCATTTTCAAAGTTCTAGCATTAACCATTGAGGAATTAAACTAACAGGCGTTTTCAGTGAAATTCGCCTAATTAGGGTTAACATCCAATAGGCTCTAAACAAAAAAACCCGAGATGGTGGGATGACCAAATTTGGGGAGCCATGAGGGGCACACAAGAGAAAATCACTTTCTCAGAGTTTCATTGAAATACACAAAAAAAACCTAGTACACACACAAGCTAAGAAACATGGAATTATTTCCAGTTGGCTAAATCGCTTTTCTGTGAGTTTGAAACTCTTTTGCTACCTAGTGATTCAGCTTTGAGATACTTGAACCAGGACAGAAGCACAGTGTGGTCTTGTGAACTATAGTGTTTGTTCTGCGTATTTAAAGTTCTAGCATTAACCATTTAAGAATTAAACTCAGAGGCGTTTTGTTTTCAGGCATTTTCGCCTAATCAGGGTAAACATCCAATAGACTGTAAAAAAAACACCCTTGATGGTGGGATGACCAATCTTGGGGAGCATTGAGGGGCCATGAGAGAATCATTTTTTCAGAGTTTCATTGAAATACACATAGAAACCTAGTGCCCAGAAGGTAAGAATCATGAAATTATTTCCAGTTTCCTAAAACGCTTTTTCTGTGAGTTTGAAACTTTTTTGTTACCTATTGATTCAGCTTTGAGATACTTGAACCAGGAAAGAAGCACAGTGTGCTCTTGTGATCTGAAGTGCTTTTCTGCATTTTAAAGTTCTAGCCTTAACCATTGAGGAATTAAACTAACAGGCATTTTCACTGAAATTCGCCTAATCAGGGTAAACATCCAATAGGCTCTAAACACAAAACCCATGATGGTGGATGACTAAATTTGGGGAGCCATGAGGGGCACAAGAGAGAATCATTTTATCAGAGTTTCATTGAAATACAAAAAGAGAATCCTAGTACCCACAAGCTAAGAAACATGGAATTATTTCCAGTTGGCTAAAATGCTTTTCTGTGAGTTTGAAACTCTTTTGCTACCGAGAGATTCAGCTTTGAGATACTTGAACCAGGAGAGAAGCACAGTGTGCTCTTGTGAACTAAAGTGTTTTTCTGCGTTTTTAAAATTCTAGCATTAACCATTTAAGAATTAAACTCACAGGCGTTTTCAGGCATTTTCGCCTTATCAGGGTAAACATCCAATAGACTGTAAACAAAACACCCTTGATGGTGGGATGACCAAACTTGGGGAGCCTTGAGGGGCACATGAGCGAATCATTTTTTCAGAGTTTCATTGAAATACACAAAGAAACCTAGTGCCCAGAAGCTAAGAAACATGGAATTATTTCCAGTTCGCTAAAACGCTTTTCTGAGAGTTTGAAACTCTTTTGTTACCTAGTGATTCAGCTTTGAGATACTTGAACCAGGAAAGAAGCACAGTGAGCTCTTGTGATCTGAAGTGCTTTTCTGCATTTTCAAAGTTCTAGCATTAACCATTGAGGAATTAATCTAACAGGCATTTTCAGTGAAATTCGCCCCAATCAGGGTAAACATCCAATAGGCTCTAAAAAAAAAAAAAACCCCGTGATCGTGGGATGGACCAAGTTTGGGGAACCATGAGGGGCACAGAGAGAATCATTTTGTCAATGTTTCATTGAAATACACAAGGAAACATAGTTTCCAGAAGCTAAGAAACATGGAATTATTTCCAGTTCGATAAAAGGCTTTTCTGTGAGTTTGAAACTCTTTTGTTACCTAGTGATTCAGCTTTGAGATACTTGAACCAGGAAAGAAGCACAGTGAGCTCTTGCGATCTGAAGTGCTTTTCTGCATTTTCAAAGTTCTAGCATTAACCATTGAGGAATTAAACTACAGGCGTTTTCAGTGAAATTTCGCCTAATCAGGGTAAACATCCAATAGGCTCTAAAAAAAAAAACCCGTGATGGCGGATTGACCAAATTTGGGGAGCCATGAGGGGCACAAGAGAGAATCATTTTGTCACAGTTTCATTGAAATACACAAAGAAACCTAGTGCCCAGAAGCTAAGAAACATGGAATTATTTTCAGTTCGCTAAAACGCTTATCTGTGAGTTTGAAAACTCTTTTGCTACCTAGTGATTCAGCTTTGAGATACTTGAACCAGGAAAGAAGCACAGTGTGCTCTTGTGATCTGAAGTGCTTTTCTGCATTTTCAAAGTTCTAGCATTAACCATTGAGGAATTAAACTAACAGGCGTTTTCAGTGAATTTCGCCTAATCAGGGTAAACATCCAATAGGCTCTAAACAAAAAAACCCGTGATGGGGGATTGACCAAATTTGGGGAGCCCATGAGGGGCACAAGAGTCAATCAATTTGTCAGAGTTTCATTGAAATACACAAAGAAACCTAGTACCCACAAGCTAAGAAACATGGAATTATTTCCAGTTTGCTAAAACGCTTTTCTGTGCGTTTGAAACTCTTTTTCTACCTAGTGATTCACCTTTGAGATACTTGAACCAGGACAGAAGCACAGTGTGCTCTTGTGAACTAAAGTGTTTGTTCTGCGTTGTTAAAGTTCTAGCATTAACCATTTAAGAATTAAACTCACAGGGCGTTTTCAGGCATTTTCGCCTAATCAGGGTAAACATCCAATAGACTGTAAACAAAAACACCCTTGATGGTGGATATGACCAAACTTGGGGAGCCTTGAGGGGCACAAAGAGGGAATCATTTTTTCAGAGTTTCATTGAAATACACAAAGAAACCTAGTGCCCAGAAGCTAAG
Source organism: Tamias sibiricus (assembly GCA_025594165.1). NCBI lineage: Eukaryota > Metazoa > Chordata > Mammalia > Rodentia > Sciuridae > Tamias > Tamias sibiricus. The sequence continues at coordinate 87,910 of JAKELJ010000088.1, forward strand.
AAAACATGGAATTATTTCCAGTTTGCTAAAACGCTTTTCAGTGAGTTTGAAACTCTTTTGTTACCTAGTGATTCAGCTTTGAGATACTTGAACCAGGACAGAAGCACAGTGTGCTCTTGTGATCTGAAGTGCTTTTCTGCATTTTCAAAGTTCTAGCATTAACCATTGAAGAATTAAACTATAGGCGTTTTCAGTGAATTTTCGCCTAATCAGGGTAAACATCCAATAGGCTCTAAAAAAAAAACACCCTTGATGGTGGGGATGACCAAACTTGGGGAGCCTTGAGGGGCACATGAGAGAATCATTTTTTCAGAGTTTCATTGAAATACACAAAGAAACCTAGTGCCCAGAAGCTAAGAAAACATGGAATTATTTCCAGTTGGCTAAAACGCTTTTCTGTGAGTTTGAAACTCTTTTGTACCTAGTGATTCAGCTTTGAGATACTTGAACCAGGACGGAAGCACAGTGTGCTCTTGTGATCTGAAGTGCTTTTCTGCATTTTGAAAGTTCTAGCATTAACCATTTGAGGAATTAAACTAACAGGCGTTTTCAGTGAAATTCGCCTAATTAGGGTTTAACATCCAATAGGCTCTAAACAAAAAACCCGTGATGGTGGATTGACCAAATTTGGGGAGCCATGAGGGGCACAAGAGAGAATCATTTTGTCAGAGTTTCATTGAAATACACAAAGAAACCTAGTACCCACAAGCTAAGAAACATGGAATAATTTCCAGTTGGCTAAAACGCTTTTCTGTGAGTTTGAAACTCTTTTCCTACCTAGTGATTCAGCTTTGAGATACTTGAACCAGGACAGAAACACAGTGTGCTCTTGTGAACTAAAGTGTTGTTCTGCGTTTTTAAAAGTTCTAGCATTAACCATTAAGAATTAAACTCACAGGCGTTTTCAGGCATTTTCGCCTAATCAGGGTAAACATCCAATAGACTGTAAACAAAACACCCTTGATGGTGGGATGACCAAACTTGGGGAGCATTGAGGGGACATGAGAGAATCATTTTTTCAGAGTTTCATTGAAATACACAAAGAAACCTAGTGCCCAGAAGCTAAGAAACATGGACCAGTTTGCTTGAAACGCTTTTCTGTGAGTTTGAAACTCTTTTGTTACCTAGTGATTCAGCTTTGAGATACTTGAACCAGGAAAGAAGCACAGTGTTCTCTTGTGATCTGAAGTGCTTTTCTGCATTTTCAAAGTTCTAGCATTAACCATTGAGGAATTAAACTAACAGGCGTTTTCAGTGAATTTCGCCTAATCCGGGTAAACATCCAATAGGCTCTAAACAAAAAAACCTGTGATGGTGGGATGACCAAATAAGGGGAGCCATGAGGGGCACAAGAGTGAATCATTTTGTCAGAGTTTCATTGAAATACACAAAGAAACCTAGTACCCACAAGCTAAGAAACATAGAATTATTTCCAGTTGGCTAAAACGCTTTTCTGTGAGTTTGAAACTCTTTTGCTACCTAGTGATTCAGCTTTGAGATACTTCAACCAGGAGAGAAGCACAGTGTGCTCTTGTGAACTATAGTGTTGTTCTGCGTTTTTAAAGTTCTAGCACATTAACCATTTAAAAATTAAACTCACAGGCGTTTTCAGGCATTTTCGCCAATTAGGGTAAACATCCAATAGAATGTAAACAAAACACCCTTGATGGTGGGATGACCAAACTTGGGGAGCCTTGAGGGGCACATGAGAGAATCATTTTTTCAGAGTTTCATTGAAATACACAAAGAAACCTAGTGCCCAGAAGCTAAGAAACATGGAATTATTTCCAGTTCGCTAAAACGCTTATCTGTGAGTTTGAAACTCTTTTGTTACCTAGTGATTCAGCTTTGATATACTTGAACAGGAAAGAAGCACAGTGTGCTCTTGTGATCTGAAGTGCTTTTCTGCATTTTCATAGTTCTAGCATTAACCATTGAGGAATTAAAAAAAAAAAAAAAAAAAAAAAAAAAAAAAAAATAGAGGCGTTTTCAGTGAAATTCGCCCTAATCAGGGTAAACATCCAATAGGCTCTAAAACAAAAAACCCGTGATGGTGGATTGACCAAAAAGTTGGGCAGCCATGAGGGGCACAAGAGAGAATCATTTTGTCAGAGTTTCATTGAAATACACAAAGAAAACCTAGTACCAGAAGCTAAGAAACATGGAATTGTTTCAGTTGATTAAATCTCTTTTCGGTGAGTTTGAAATTTTTTGCTTACCTAGTGATTCAGCTTTGAGATACTTGAACCAGGAAGAAGCACAGTGTGCTCTTGTGATCAGAACTGCTTTTGCTGCATTTTCAAAGTTCTAGCATTAACCATTGAGGAATTAAACTAACAGGCGTTTTCAGTGAAATTCGCCTAATTAGGGTAAACATCCATTAGGCTCTAAACAAAAAAACCCGAGATGGTGGATTGACCACATTTGGGGAGCATGAGGGGCACAAGATAGAAAATCACTTTCTCAGAGTTTCATTGAAATACACAAAAAAACTAGTACACACAAGCTAAGAAACATGGAATTATTTCCAGTTGGCTAAAATCGCTTTTCTGTGAGTTTGAAACTCTTTTGCTACCTAGTGATTCCGCTTTGAGATACTTGAACCAGGACAGAAGCACAGTGTGGTCTTGTGAACTATAGTGTTGTTCTGCGTATTTAAAGTTCTAGCATTAACCATTTAAGAATTAAACTCACAGGCGTTTTCAGGCATTTTCGCCTAATCAGGGTAAACATCCAATAGACTGTAAAAAAAACACCCTTGATGGTGGGATGACCAATCTTGGGGAGCATTGAGGGGCCCATGAGAGAATCATTTTTTCAGAGTTTCATTGAAATACACATAGAAACCTAGTGCCCAGAAGGTAAGAATCATGAAATTATTTCCAGTTTCCTAAAACGCTTTTCTGTGAGTTTGAAACTCTTTTGTTACCTAGTGATTCAGCTTTGAGATACTTGAACCAGGAAAGAAGCACAGTGTGCTCTTGTGATCTGAAGTGCTTTTCTGCATTTTAAAGTTCTAGCCTTAACCATTGAGGAATTAAACTAACAGGCATTTTCACTGAAATTCGCCTAATCAGGGTAAACATCCAATAGGCTCTAAACACAAAACCCGTGATGGTGGATTGACTAAATTTGGGGAGCCATGAGGGGCACAAGAGAGAATCATTTTATCAGAGTTTCATTGAAATACAAAAAGAATCCTAGTACCCACAAGCTAAGAAACATGGAATTATTTCCAGTTGGCTAAAATGCTTTTCTGTGAGTTTGAAACTCTTTTGCTACCGAGAGATTCAGCTTTGAGATACTTGAACCAGGAGAGAAGCACAGTGTGCTCTTGTGAACTAAAGTGTTTTTCTGCGTTTTTAAAATTCTAGCATTAACCATTTAAGAATTAAACTCACAGGCGTTTTCAGGCATTTTCGCCTTATCAGGGTAAACATCCAATAGACTGTAAACAAAACACCCTTGATGGTGGGATGACCAAACTTGGGGAGCCTTGAGGGGCACATGAGCGAATCATTTTTTCAGAGTTTCATTGAAATACACAAAGAAACCTAGTGCCCAGAAGCTAAGAAACATGGAATTATTTCCAGTTCGCTAAAACGCTTTTCTGAGAGTTTGAAACTCTTTTGTTACCTAGTGATTCAGCTTTGAGATACTTGAACCAGGAAAGAAGCACAGTGAGCTCTTGTGATCTGAAGTGCTTTTCTGCATTTTCAAAGTTCTAGCATTAACCATTGAGGAATTAATCTAACAGGCATTTTCAGTGAAATTCGCCCAATCAGGGTAAACATCCAATAGGCTCTAAAAAAAAAAAAAACCCGTGATCGTGGGATGACCAAGTTTGGGGAACCATGAGGGGCACAAGAGAGAATCATTTTGTCAATGTTTCATTGAAATACACAAGGAAACATAGTTCCCAGAAGCTAAGAAACATGGAATTATTTCCAGTTCGATAAAAGGCTTTTCTGTGAGTTTGAAACTCTTTTGTTACCTAGTGATTCAGCTTTGAGATACTTGAACCAGGAAAGAAGCACAGTGAGCTCTTGCGATCTGAAGTGCTTTTCTGCATTTTTCAAAGTTCTAGCATTAACCATTGAGGAATTAAACTACAGGCGTTTTCAGTGAAATTCGCCTAATCAGGGTAAACATCCAATAGGCTCTAAAAAAAAAACCCGTGATGGCGGATTGACCAAATTTGGGGAGCCATGAGGGGCACAAGAGAGATCATTTTGTCACAGTTTCATTGAAATACACAAAGAAACCTAGTGCCCAGAAGCTAAGAAACATGGAATTATTTTCAGTTCGCTAAAACGCTTATCTGTGAGTTTGAAACTCTTTTGCTACCTAGTGATTCAGCTTTGAGATACTTGAACCAGGAAAGAAGCACAGTGTGCTCTTGTGATCTGAAGTGCTTTTCTGCATTTTCAAAGTTCTAGCATTAACCATTGAGGAATTAAACTAACAGGCGTTTTCAGTGAATTTCGCCTAATCAGGGTAAACATCCAATAGGCTCTAAACAAAAAACCCGTGATGGCGGAGGGATTGACCAAATTTGGGGAGCCATGAGGGGCACAAGAGTCAATCATTTTGTCAGAGTTTCATTGAAATACACAAAGAAACCTAGTACCCACAAGCTAAGAAACATGGAATTATTTCCAGTTGCTAAAACGCTTTTCTGTGCGTTTGAAACTCTTTTCTACCTAGTGATTCACCTTTGAGATACTTGAACCAGGACAGAAGCACAGTGTGCTCTTGTGAACTAAAGTGTTGTTCTGCGTTGTTAAAGTTCTAGCATTAACCATTTAAGAATTAAACTCACAGGCGTTTTCAGGCATTTTCGCCTAATCAGGGTAAACATCCAATAGACTGTAAACAAAACACCCTTGATGGTGGGATGACCAAACTTGGGGAGCCTTGAGGGGCACATGAGAGAATCATTTTTTCTGAGTTTCATTGAAATACACAAAGAAACCTAGTGCCCAGAAGCTAAGAAACATGGAATTATTTCCAGTTCGCTAAAACGCTTTTCAGTGAGTTTGAAACTCTTTTGCTACCTAGTGATTCAGCTTTGAGATACTTGAACCAGGACGGAAGCCCAGGGTGCTTTTGTGATCTGATGTGCTTTTCTGCATTTTGAAAGTTCTAGCATTAACCACTGAGGAATTAAACTACAGGCGTTTTCTGTGAAATTCGCCTAATCAGGGTAAACATCCAATAGGCTCTAAACAAAAAAACCCGTGATGGTGGATTTGACCAAATTTGGGGAGCCATGAGGGGCACAAGAGAGAATCATTTTGTCAGAGTTTCATTGAAATACACAAAGAAACCTAGTACCCACAAGCTAAGAAACATGGAATAATTTCCAGTAGGCTAAAACGCTTTACTGTGAGTTTGAAACTCTTTTGCTACCTAGTGATTCAGCTTTGAGATACTTGAACCAGGACAGAAGCACAGTGTGCTCTTGTGAACTAAAGTGTTGTTCTGCGTTTAGAAAGTTCTAGCATTAAAACATTTAAGAATTAAACTCACAGGCGTTTTCAGGCATTTTCGCCTAATCAGGGTAAACATCCAATAGAGTGTAAACCAAACACCCTTGATGGTGGGGATGACCAAACTTGGGGAGTCTTGAGGGGAACATGAGAGAATCATTTTTTCAGAGTTTCATTGAAATACACAAAGAAACCTAGTGCCCAGAAGCTAAGAAACATGGAATTATTTCCAGTTTGCTTAAATGCTTTTCTGTGAGTTTGAAACTCTTTTGTTACCTAGTGATTCAGCTTTGAGATACTTGAACCAGGAAAGAAGAACAGTGTGCTCTTGTGATCTGAAGTGCTTTTCTGCATTTTCAAAGTTCTAGCATTAACCATTGAGGAATTAATCTAACAGGCGTTTTCAGTGAATTTCGCCTAATCAGGGTAAACATCCAATAGGCTCTAAACAAAAAACCCGTGATGGTGGATTGACCAAATTTGGGGAGCCATGAGGGGCACAAGAGTCAATCATTTTGTCAGAGTTTCATTGAAATACACAAAGAAACCTAGTACCCACAAGCTAAGAAACTTGGAATTATTTCCAGTTTGCTAAAACGCTTTTCTGTGCGTTTGAAACTCTTTTCTACCTAGTGATTCACCTTTTAGATACTTGAACCAGGACAGAAGCACAGTGTGCTCTTGTGAACTAAAGTGTTGTTCTGCGTTGTTAAAGTTCTAGCATTAACCATTTAAGAATTAAACTCACAGGCGTTTTCAGGCATTTTCACCTAATCAGGGTAAACATCCAATAGAATGTAAACAAAACACCCTTGATGGTGGGATGACCAAACTTGGGGGACGTTAGCATTGAGGGGCACATGAGAGAATCATTTTTTTCTGAGTTTCATTGAAATACACAAAGAAACCTAGTGCCCAGAAGCTAAGAAACATGGAATTATTTCCAGTTCGCTAAAACGCTTTTCTGTGAGTTTGAAACTCTTTTGTTACCTAGTGATTCAGCTTTGATATACTTGAAGCAGGAAAGAAGCACAGAGTGCTCTTGTGATCTGAAGAAACTTTTCTGCATTTTCAAAGTTCTAGCATTAACCATTGAGGAATTAAACTAACAGGCGTTTTCAGTGAAATTCGCCTAATTAGGGTTAACATCCAATAGGCTCTAAACAAAAAACCCGAGATGGTGGGATGACCAAATTTGGGGAGCCATGAGGGGCACAAGAGAAAATCACTTTCTCAGAGTTTCATTGAAATACACAAAAAAAACCTAGTACACACAAGCTAAGAAACATGGAATTATTTCCAGTTGGCTAAATCGCTTTTCTGTGAGTTTGAAACTCTTTTGCTACCTAGTGATTCAGCTTTGAGATACTTGAACCAGGACAGAAGCACAGTGTGGTCTTGTGAACTATAGTGTTGTTCTGCGTATTTTAAAGTTCTAGCATTAACCATTTAAGAATTAAACTCAGAGGCGTTTTCAGGCATTTTCGCCTAATCAGGGTAAACATCCAATAGACTGTAAAAAAAACACCCTTGATGGTGGGATGACCAATCTTGGGGAGCATTGAGGGGCCCATGAGAGAATCATTTTTTCAGAGTTTCATTGAAATACACATAGAAACCTAGTGCCCAGAAGGTAAGAATCATGAAATTATTTCCAGTTTCCTAAAACGCTTTTCTGTGAGTTTGAAACTTTTTTGTTACCTATTGATTCAGCTTTGAGATACTTGAACCAGGAAAGAAGCACAGTGTGCTCTTGTGATCTGAAGTGCTTTTCTGCATTTTAAAGTTCTAGCCTTAACCATTGAGGAATTAAACTAACAGGCATTTTCACTGAAATTCGCCTAATCAGGGTAAACATCCAATAGGCTCTAAACACAAAACCCATGATGGTGGATTGACTAAATTTGGGGAGCCATGAGGGGCACAAGAGAGAATCATTTTATCAGAGTTTCATTGAAATACAAAAAGAATCCTAGTACCCACAAGCTAAGAAACATGGAATTATTTCCAGTTGGCTAAAATGCTTTTCTGTGAGTTTGAAACTCTTTTGCTACCGAGAGATTCAGCTTTGAGATACTTGAACCAGGAGAGAAGCACAGTGTGCTCTTGTGAACTAAAGTGTTTTTCTGCGTTTTTAAAATTCTAGCATTAACCATTTAAGAATTAAACTCACAGGCGTTTTCAGGCATTTTCGCCTTATCAGGGTAAACATCCAATAGACTGTAAACAAAAACACCCTTGATGGTGGGATGACCAAACTTGGGGAGCCTTGAGGGGCACATGAGCGAATCATTTTTTCAGAGTTTCATTGAAATAAACAAAGAAACCTAGTGCCCAGAAGCTAAGAAACATGGAATTATTTCCAGTTCGCTAAAACGCTTTTCTGAGAGTTTGAAACTCTTTGTTACCTAGTGATTCAGCTTTGAGATACTTGAACCAGGAAAGAAGCACAGTGAGCTCTTGTGATCTGAAGTGCTTTTCTGCATTTTCAAAGTTCTAGCATTAACCATTGAGGAATTAATCTAACAGGCATTTTCAGTGAAATTCGCCCAATCAGGGTAAACATCCAATAGGCTCTAAAAAAAAAAAAAACCCCGTGATCGTGGGATGACCAAGTTTGGGGAACCATGAGGGGCACAAGAGAGAATCATTTTGTCAATGTTTCATTGAAATACACAAGGAAACATAGTTTCCAGAAGCTAAGAAACATGGAATTATTTCCAGTTCGATAAAAGGCTTTTCTGTGAGTTTGAAACTCTTTTGTTACCTAGTGATTCAGCTTTGAGATACTTGAACCAGGAAAGAAGCACAGTGAGCTCTTGCGATCTGAAGTGCTTTTCTGCATTTTCAAAGTTCTAGCATTAACCATTGAGGAATTAAACTACAGGCGTTTTCAGTGAAATTCGCCTAATCAGGGTAAACATCCAATAGGCTCTAAAAAAAAAAACCCGTGATGGCGGATTGACCAAATTTGGGGAGCCATGAGGGGCACAAGAGAGAATCATTTTGTCACAGTTTCATTGAAATACACAAAGAAACCTAGTGCCCAGAAGCTAAGAAACATGGAATTATTTTCAGTTCGCTAAAACGCTTATCTGTGAGTTTGAAACTCTTTTGCTACCTAGTGATTCAGCTTTGAGATACTTGAACCAGGAAAGAAGCACAGTGTGCTCTTGTGATCTGAAGTGCTTTTCTGCATTTTCAAAGTTCTAGCATTAACCATTGAGGAATTAAACTAACAGGCGTTTTCAGTGAATTTCGCCTAATCAGGGTAAACATCCAATAGGCTCTAAACAAAAAACCCGTGATGGCGGATTGACCAAATTTGGGGAGCCATGAGGGGCACAAGAGTCAATCATTTTGTCAGAGTTTCATTGAAATACACAAAGAAACCTAGTACCCACAAGCTAAGAAACATGGAATTATTTCCAGTTTGCTAAAACGCTTTTCTGTGCGTTTGAAACTCTTTTCTACCTAGTGATTCACCTTTGAGATACTTGAACCAGGACAGAAGCACAGTGTGCTCTTGTGAACTAAAGTGTTGTTCTGCGTTGTTAAAGTTCTAGCATTAACCATTTAAGAATTAAACTCACAGGCGTTTTCAGGCATTTTCGCCTAATCAGGGTAAACATCCAATAGACTGTAAACAAAACACCCTTGATGGTGGGATGACCAAACTTGGGGAGCCTTGAGGGGCACATGAGAGAATCATTTTTTCTGAGTTTCATTGAAATACACAAAGAAACCTAGTGCCCAGAAGCTAAGAAACATGGAATTATTTCCAGTTCGCTAAAACGCTTTTCAGTGAGTTTGAAACTCTTTTGCTACCTAGTGATTCAGCTTTGAGATACTTGAACCAGGACGGAAGCCCAGGGTGCTTTTGTGATCTGATGTGCTTTTCTGCATTTTGAAAGTTCTAGCATTAACCACTGAGGAATTAAATTACAGGCGTTTTCTGTGAAATTCGCCTAATCAGGGTAAACATCCAATAGGCTCTAAACAAAAAACCCGTGATGGTGGGATTGACCAAATTTGGGGAGCCATGAGGGGCACAAGAGAGAATCATTTTGTCAGAGTTTCATTGAAATACACAAGGAAACCTAGTACCCACAAGCTAAGAAACATGGAATAATTTCCAGTAGGCTAAAACGCTTTACTGTGAGTTTGAAACTCTTTTGCTACCTAGTGATTCAGCTTTGAGATACTTGAACCAGGACAGAAGCACAGTGTGCTCTTGTGAACTAAAGTGTTGTTTCTGCGTTTAGAAAGTTCTAAGCATTAAACATTTAAGAATTAAACTCACAGGCGTTTTCAGGCATTTTCGCCTAATCAGGGTAAACATCCAATAGAGTGTAAACCAAACACCCGTGATGGTGGGATGACCAAACTTGGGGAGTCCATGAGGGGAACATGAGAGAGAATCATTTTTTCAGAGTTTCATTGAAATACACAAGAAACCTAGTGCCCAGAAGCTAAGAAACATGGAATTATTTCCAGTTTGCTTAAATGCTTTTCTGTGAGTTTGAAACTCTTTTGTTACCTAGTGATTCAGCTTTGAGATACTTGAACCAGGAAAGAAGAACAGTGTGCTCTTGTGAACTGAAGTGCTTTTCTGCATTTTCAAAGTTCTAGCATTAACCATTTGAGGAATTAATCTAACAGGCGTTTTCAGTGAATTTCGCCTAATCAGGGTAAACATCCAATAGGCTCTAAACAAAAAACACCGTGATGGCGGATTGACCAAATTTGGGGAGCCATGAGGGGCACAAGAGTCAATCATTTTGTCAGAGTTTCATTGAAATACACAAAGAAACCTAGTACCCACAAGCTAAGAAACTTGGAATTATTTCCAGTTTGCTAAAACGCTTTTCTGTGCGTTTGAAACTCTTTTCTTACCTAGTGATTCACTTTTAGATACTTGAACCAGGACAGAAGCACAGTGTGCTCTTGTGAACTAAAGTGTTGTTCTGCGTTGTTTAAAGTTCTAGCATTAACCATTTAAGAATTAAACTCTAACAGGCGTTTTCAGGCATTTTCACCTAATCAGGGTAAACATCCAATAGAATGTAAACAAAACACCCTTGATGGTGGGATGACCAAACTTGGGGAGCCATGAGGGGCACATGAGAGAATCATTTTTTCTGAGTTTCATTGAAATACACAAAGAAACCTAGTGCCCAGAAGCTAAGAAACATGGAATTATTTCCAGTTCGCTAAAACGCTTTTCTGTGAGTTTGAAACTCTTTTGTTACCTAGTGATTCAGCTTTTGATATACTTGAAGCAGGAAAGAAGCACAGAGTGCTCTTGTGATCTGAAGAACTTTTCTGCATTTTCAAAGTTCTAGCATTAACCATTGAGGAATTAAACTAACAGGCGTTTTCAGTGAAATTCGCCTAATTAGGGTTAACATCCAATAGGCTCTAAACAAAAAACCCGAGATGGTGGGATGACCAAATTTGGGGAGCCATGAGGGGCACAAGAGAGAAATCACTTTTTCAGAGTTTTCATTGAAATACACAAAAAAAAACCTAGTACCACAAGCTAAGAAACATGGAATTATTTCCAGTTGGCTAAATCGCTTTTCTGTGAGTTTGAAACTCTTTTGCTACCTAGTGATTCAGCTTTGAGATACTTGAACCAGGACAGAAGCACAGTGTGGTCTTGTGAACTATAGTGTTGTTCTGCGTATTTAAAGTTCTAGCATTAACCATTTAGAATTAAACTCAGAGGCGTTTTCAGGCATTTTCGCCTAATCAGGGTAAACATCCAATAGACTGTAAAAAAAAAACAACCCTTGATGGTGGGATGACCAATCTTGGGGAGCATTGAGGGGCCCATGAGAGAATCATTTTTCAGAGTTTCATTGAAATACACATAAGAAACCTAGTGCCCAGAAGGTAAGAATCATGAAATTATTTCCAGTTTCCTAAAACGCTTTTCTGTGAGTTTGAAACTTTTTTGTTACCTATTGATTCAGCTTTGAGATACTTGAACCAGGATAGAAGCACAGTGTGCTCTTGTGATCTGAAGTGCTTTTCTGCATTTTAAAGTTCTAGCCTTAACCATTGAGGAATTAAACTAACAGGCATTTTCACTGAAATTCGCCTAATCAGGGTAAACATCCAATAGGCTCTAAACACAAAACCCATGATGGTGGATTGACTAAATTTGGGGAGCCATGAGGGGCACAAGAGAGAATCATTTTATCAGAGTTTCATTGAAATACAAAAAGAATCCTAGTACCCACAAGCTAAGAAACATGGAATTATTTCCAGTTGGCTAAAATGCTTTTCTGTGAGTTTGAAACTCTTTTGCTACCTAGAGATTCAGCTTTGAGATACTTGAACCAGGAGAGAAGCACAGTGTGCTCTTGTGAACTAAAGTGTTTTTCTGCGTTTTTAAAATTCTAGCATTAACCATTTAAGAATTAAACTCACAGGCGTTTTCAGGCATTTTCGCCTTATCAGGGTAAACATCCAATAGACTGTAAACAAAAACACCCTTGATGGTGGGATGACCAAACTTGGGGAGCCTTGAGGGGCACATGAGCGAATCATTTTTTCAGAGTTTCATTGAAATAAACAAAGAAACCTAGTGCCCAGAAGCTAAGAAACATGGAATTATTTCCAGTTCGCTAAAACGCTTTTCTGAGAGTTTGAAACTCTTTTGTTACCTAGTGATTCAGCTTTGAGATACTTGAACCAGGAAAGAAGCACAGTGAGCTCTTGTGATCTGAAGTGCTTTTCTGCATTTTCAAAGTTCTAGCATTAACCATTGAGGAATTAATCTAACAGGCATTTTCAGTGAAATTCGCCCAATCAGGGTAAACATCCAATAGGCTCTAAAAAAAAAAAAAACCCCGTGATCGTGGGATGACCAAGTTTGGGGAACCATGAGGGGCACAAGAGAGAATCATTTTGTCAATGTTTCATTGAAATACACAAGGAAACATAGTTTCCAGAAGCTAAGAAACATGGAATTATTTCCAGTTCGATAAAAGGCTTTTCTGTGAGTTTGAAAACTCTTTTGTTACCTAGTGATTCAGCTTTGAGATACTTGAACCAGGAAAGAAGCACAGTGAGCTCTTGCGATCTGAAGTGCTTTTCTGCATTTTCAAAGTTCTAGCATTAACCATTGAGGAATTAAACTACAGGCGTTTTCAGTGAAATTCGCCTAATCAGGGTAAACATCCAATAGGCTCTAAAAAAAAAACCCGTGATGGCGGATTGACCAAATTTGGGGAGCCATGAGGGGCACAGAGAGAATCATTTTGTCACAGTTTCATTGAAATACACAAAGAAACCTAGTGCCCAGAAGCTAAGAAACATGGAATTATTTTCAGTTCGCTAAAACGCTTATCTGTGAGTTTGAAACTCTTTTGCTACTAGTGATTCAGCTTTGAGATACTTGAACCAGGAAAGAAGCACAGTGTGCTCTTGTGATCTGAAGTGCTTTTCTGCATTTTCAAAGTTCTAGCATTAACCATTGAGGAATTAAACTAACAGGCGTTTTCAGTGAATTTCGCCTAATCAGGGTAAACATCCAATAGGCTCTAAACAAAAAAAACCCGTGATGGCGGATTGACCAAATTTGGGGAGCCATGAGGGGCACAAGAGTCAATCATTTTGTCAAGAGTTTCATTGAAATACACAAAGAAACCTAGTACCCACAAGCTAAGAAACATGGAATTATTTCCAGTTTGCTAAAAAGCTTTTCTGTGCGTTTGAAACTCTTTTCTACCTAGTGATTCACCTTTGAGATACTTGAACCAGGACAGAAGCACAGTGTGCTCTTGTGAACTAAAGTGTTGTTCTGCGTTGTTAAAGTTCTAGCATTAACCATTTTAAGAATTAAACTCACAGGCGTTTTCAGGCATTTTCGCCTAATCAGGGTAAACATCCAATAGACTGTAAACAAAACACCCTTGATGGTGGGATGACCAAACTTGGGGAGCCTTGAGGGGCACATGAGGGAATCATTTTTTCTGAGTTTCATTGAAATACACAAAGAAACCTAGTGCCCAGAAGCTAAGAAACATGGAATTATTTCCAGTTCGCTAAAACGCTTTTCAGTGAGTTTAAAAACTCTTTTGTTACTAGTGATTCAGCTTTGAGATACTTGAACCAGGACAGAAGCACAGTGTGCTCTTGTGATCTGAAATGCTTTTCTGCATTTTCAAAGTTCAAGCATTAAACCATTGAGGAATTAAATTATAGGCGTTTTCAGTGAATGTCGCCTAATCAGGGTAAATATCCAATAGGCTCTAAACAAAAAAAAACCCTTGATGGTGGGATGACCAAACTTGGGGAGCCTTGAGGGGCACATGAGAGAATCATTTTTTCAGAGTTTCATTGAAATACACAAAGAAACCTAGTGCCCAGAAGCTAAGAAACATGGAATTATTTCCAGTTGGCTAAAAACGCTTTTCTGTGAGTTTGAAACTCTTTTGTTACCTAGTGATTCAGCTTTGATATACTTGAAGCAGGAAAGAAGCACAGTGTGCTCTTGTGATCTGAAGAACTTTTCTGCATTTTCAAAGTTCTAGCATTAACCATTGAGGAATTAAACTAACAGGCGTTTTCAGTGAAATTCGCCTAATTAGGGTTAACATCCAATAGGCTCTAAACAAAAAAACCCGTGATGGTGGATCGACCAAATTTGGGGAGCCATGAGGGGCACAAGAGAGAATCATTTTGTCAGAGTTTCATTGAAATACACACAGAAACCTAGTACCCACAAACTAAGAAACATGGAATTATTTCCAGTTGGCTAAAACGCTTATCTGTGAGTTTGAAACTCTTTTCCTACCTAGTGATTCAGCTTTGAGATACTTGAACCAGGAGAGAAACACAGTGTGCTCTTGTGAACTAAAGTATTGTTCTGCGTTTTTAAAAGTTCTAGCATTAACCATTTAAGAATTAAACTCACAGGCGTTTTCAGGCATTTTCGCCTAATCAGGGTAAACATCCAATAGACTGTAAACAAAACACCCTTGATGGTGGGATGACCAAACTTGGGGAGCATTGAGGGGCACATGAGAGAATCATTTTTTCAGAGTTTCATTGAAATACACAAAGAAACCTAGTGCCCAGAAGCTAAGAAACTTGGACCAGTTCTCTGAAACGCTTTTCTGTGAGTTTGAAACTCTTTTGTTACCTAGTGATTCAGCTTTGAGATAGTTGAACCAGGAAAGAAGCACAGTGTTCTCTTGTGATCTGAAGTGCTTTTCTGCATTTTCAAAGTTCTAGCATTAACCATTGAGGAATTAAACTAACAGGCGTTTTCAGTGAAATTCGCCTAATCCGGGTAAACATCCAATAGGCTCTAAACAAAAAACCTGTGATGGTGGGATGACCAAATAAGGGGAGCCATGAGGGGCACAAGAGAGAATCATTTTGTCAGAGTTTCATTGAAATACACAAAGAAACCTAGTACCCACAAGCTAAGAAACATGGAATTATTTCCAGTTGGCTAAAACGCTTTTCTGTGAGTTTGTAACTCTTTTAGCTACCTAGTAATTCAGCATTGAGATACTTCAACCAGGAGAGAAGCACAGTGTGCTCTTGTGAACTATAGTGTTTGTTCTGCGTTTTTAAAGTTCTAACATTAACCATTTAAAAATTAAACTCACAGGCGTTTTCAGGCATTTTCGCCCAATTAGGGTAAACATCCAATAGACTGTAAACAAATCACCCTTGATGGTGGGATGACCAAACTTGGGGAGCCTTGAGGGGCACATGAGAGAATCATTTTGTCAGAGTTTCATTGAAATACACAAAGAAACCTAGTGCCCAGAAGCTAAGAAACATGGAATTATTTCCAGTTCGCTAAAACGCTTATCTGTGAGTTTGAAACTCTTTTGCTACCTAGTGATTCAGCTTTGAGATACTTGAACCAGGACGTTAGCCCAGTGTGCTTTTGTGATCTGAAGTGCTTTTCTGCATTTTCATAGTTCTAGCATTAACCATTGAGGAATTAAACTAGAGGCGTTTTCAGTGAAATTCGCCTAATCAGGGTAAACATCCAATAGGCTCTAAACAAAAAAAACCCGTGATGGTGGATTGACCAAATTTGGGCAGCCATGAGGGGCACAAGAGAGAATCATTTTGTCAGAGTTTCATTGAAATACACAAAGAAACCTAGTACCCAGAAGCTAAGAAACATGGAATTGTTTCCAGTTGATTAAATCTCTTTTCGGTGAGTTTGAAATTTTTTGCTACCTAGTGATTCAGCTTTGAGATACTTGAACCAGGACAGAAGCACAGTGTGCTCTTGTGATCAGAACTGCTTTTCTGCATTTTCAAAGTTCTAGCATTAACCATTGAGGAATTAAACTAACAGGCGTTTTCAGTGAAATTCGCCTAATCAGGGTAAACATCCATTAGGCTCTAAACAAAAAACCCGTGATGGTGGATTGACCACATTTGGGGAGCCATGAGGGGCACAAGATAGAATTATTTTTGTCAGAGTTTCATTGAAATACACAAAGAAACCTAGTACCCACAAGCTAAGAAACATGGAAGTTTTTCCAGTTTACTAAAAAGCTTTTCTGTGAGTTTGAAACTCTTTTGCTACCTAGTGATTCCGTTTTGAGATACTTGAACCAGGACAGAAGCACAGTGTGGTCTTGTGAACTATAGTGTTGTTCTGCGTTTTTAAAGTTCTAGCATTAACCATTTAAGAATTAAACTCACAGGTATTTTCAGGCATTTTC
Organism: Tamias sibiricus; assembly: GCA_025594165.1. NCBI lineage: Eukaryota > Metazoa > Chordata > Mammalia > Rodentia > Sciuridae > Tamias > Tamias sibiricus. The sequence continues at coordinate 104,117 of JAKELJ010000088.1, forward strand.
GCCTAATCAGGGTAAACATCCAATAGACTGTAATAAAAAACACCCTTGATGGTGGGATGACCAATCTTGGGGAGCATTGAGGGGCCCATGAGAGAATAATTTTTTTCAGAGTTTCATTGAAATACACATAGAAACCTAGTGCCCAGAAGGTAAGAATCATGAAATTATTTCCAGTTCCTAAAACGCTTTTCTGTGAGTTTGAAACTCTTTTGTTACCTAGTGATTCAGCTTTGAGATACTTGAACCAGGAAAGAAGCACAGTGTGCTCTTGTGATCTGAAGTGCTTTTCTGCATTTTAAAGTTCTAGCCTAACCATTGAGGAATTAAACTAACAGGCGTTTTCACTGAAATTCGCCTAATCAGGGTAAACATCCAATAGGCTCTAAACACAAAACCCGTGATGGTGGATTGACTAAATTTGGGGAGCCATGAGGGGCACAAGAGAGAAATCATTTTATCAGAGTTTCATTGAAATACAAAAAGAATCCTAGTACCCACAAGCTAAGAAACATGGAATTATTTCCTGTTGGCTAAAATGCTTTTCTGTGAGTTTAAAACTCTTTTGCTACCGAGAGATTCAGCTTTGAGATATTTGAACCAGGAGAGAAGCACAGTGTGCTCTTGTGAACTAAAGTGTTTTTCTGCGTTTTTAAAATTCTAGCATTAACCATTTAAGAATTAAACTCACAGGCGTTTTCAGGCATTTTCGCCTTATCAGGGTAAACATCCAATAGACTGTAAACAAAACACCCTTGATGGTGGGATGACCAAATTTGGGGAGCCTTGAGGGGAACATGAGAGAATCATTTTTTCAGAGTTTCATTGAAATACACAAAGAAACCTAGTGCCCAGAAGCTAAGAAACATGGAATTATTTCCAGTTCGCTAAAACGCTTTTCTGAGAGTTTGAAACTCTTTTGTTACCTAGTGATTCAGCTTTGAGATACTTGAACCAGGAAAGAAGCACAGTGAGCTCTTGTGATCTGAAGAGCTTTTCTGCATTTTCAAATTTCTAGCGTTAACCATTGAGGAATTAATCTAACAGGCATTTTCAGTGAAATTCGCCCAATCAGGGTAAACATCCAATAGGCTCTAAAAAAAAAAAACCCGTGATCGTGGGATGACCAAGTTTGGGGAACCATGAGTGGCACAAGAGAGAATCATTTTGTCAATGTTTCATTGAAATACACAAGGAAACCTAGTTCCCAGAAGCTAAGAAACATGGAATTATTTCCAGTTCGCTAAAAGGCTTTTCTGTGAGTTTGAAAACTCTTTTGATACCTAGTGATTCAGCTATGAGATACTTGAACCAGGAAGAAGCACAGTGTGCTCTTGTGATCTGAAGTGCTTTTCTGCATTTTCAACGTTCTAGCATTAACCATTGAGGAATTAAACTACAGGCGTTTTCAGTGAAATTCGCCTAATCCGGGTAAACATCCAATAGACTGTAAACAAAACACCCTTGATGGTGGGATGACCAAACTTGGGGAGCATTGAGGGGCACATGAGAGAATCATTTTTTCAGAGTTTCATTGAAATACACATAGAAACCTAGTGCCCAGAAGCTAAGAAACATGGAATTATTTCCAGTTCGCTAAAAGGCTTTTCTGTGAGTTTTAAACTCTTTTGTTACCTAGTGATTCAGCTTTGAGATACTTGAACCAGGACGGAAGCCCAGTGTGCTTTTGTGATCTGAAGTGCTTTTCTGCATTTTGAAAGTTCTAGCATTAACCATTGAGGAATTAAACTACAGGCGTTTTCAGTGAAATTCGCCTAATCAGGGTAAACATCCAATAGGCTCTAAAAAAAAAAAAACCCGTGATCGTGGGATGACCAAATTTGGGGAGCCATGAGGGGCACAAGAGAGAATCATTTTGTCAGAGTTTCACTGAAATACACAAGGAAACCTAGTTCCCAGAAGCTAAGAAACGTGGAATTATTTCCAGTTGGCTAAATCGCATTTCTGTGAGTTTGAAACTCTTTTGCTACCTAGTGATTCAGCTTTGAGATACTTGAACCAGGACAAGAGCTCAGTGTGCTCTTGTGATCTGAAGTGGTTTTCTGCATTTTCAAAGTTCTAGCATTAACCATTGAGGAATTAAACTACAGGCGTTTTCAGTGAAATTCGCCTAATCAGGGTAAACATCCATAGGCTCTAAACAAAAAACCCGTGATGGTCGATTGACCAACTTTGGGGAGCAATGAGGGGCACAAGAGATAATCATTTTGTCAGAGTTTCATTGAAATACACAAAGAAACCTAATACCCACAAGCTAAGAAACATGGAATTATTTCCAGTTGGCTAAAACGCTTTTCTGTGAGTTTGAAACTCTTTTGCTACCTAATGATTCAGCTTTGAGATACTTGAACCAGGAGAGAAGCACAGTGTGCTCTTGTAAACTAAAGTGTTGTTCTGCGTATTTAAACGTTCTAGCATTAACCATTTAAGAATTAAACTCACAGGCGTTTTCAGGCATTTTCGCCTAATCAGGGTAAACATCCAATAGACTGTAAACAAAACACCCTTGATGGTGGGATGACCAAACTTGGGGAGCATTGAGGGGCACATGATAGAATCATTTTTTCAGAATTTCATTGAAATACACGTAGAAACCTAGTGCCCAGAAGCTAAGAAACATGGAATTATTTCCAGTTCGCTAAAAGGCTTTTCTGTGAGTTTGAAACTCTTTTGTTACCTAGTGATTCAGCTTTGAGATACTTGAAGCAGGAAAGAAGCACAGTGTGCTCTTGTGATCTGAAGTGCTTTTCTACATTTTCAAAGTTCTAGCCTTAACCATTGAGGAATTAAACTAACAGGCGTTTTCACTGAAATTCGCCTAATCAGGGTAAACATCCAATAGGCTCTAAACACAAAACCCATGATGGTGGATTGACTAAATTTGGGGAGCCATGAGGGGTACAAGAGAGAATCATTTTATCAGAGTTTCATTGAAATACAAAAAAGAATCCTAGTACCCACAAGCTAAGAAACATGGAATTATTTCCAGTTGGCTAAAATGCTTTTCTGTGAGTTTGAAACTCTTTTACTACGAGAGATTCAGCTTTGAGATACTTGAACCAGGAGAGAAGCACAGTGTGCTCTTGTGAACTAAAGTGTTTTTCTGCGTTTTTAAAATTCTAGCATTAACCATTTAAGAATTAAACTCACAGGCGTTTTCAGGCATTTTCGCCTTATCAGGGTAAACATCCAATAGACTGTAAAAAAAAACACCCATTGATGGTGGGATGACCAATCTTGGGGAGCATTGAGGGGCCCATGAGAGAATCATTTTTTCAGAGTTTCATTGAAATACACATAGAAACCTAGTGCCCAGAAGGTAAGAATCATGAAATTATTTCCAGTTTTCTAAAACGCTTTTCTGTGAGTTTGAAACTTTTTTGTTACCTATTGATTCAGCTTTGAGATACTTGAACCAGGAAAGAAGCACAGTGTGCTCTTGTGATCTGAAGTGCTTTTCTGCATTTTAAAGTTCTAGCCTTAACCATTGAGGAATTAAACTAACAGGCATTTTCACTGAAATTCGCCTAATCAGGGTAAACATCCAATAGGCTCTAAACACAAAACCCATGATGGTGGATTGACTAAATTTGGGGAGCCATGAGGGGTACAAGAGAGAATCATTTTATCAGAGTTTCATTGAAATACAAAAAGAATCCTAGTACCCACAAGCTAAGAAACATGGAATTATTTCCAGTTGGCTAAAATGCTTTTCTGTGAGTTTGAAACTCTTTTACTACCGAGAGATTCAGCTTTGAGATACTTGAACCAGGAGAGAAGCACAGTGTGCTCTTGTGAACTAAAGTGTTTTTCTGCGTTTTTAAAATTCTAGCATTAACCATTTAAGAATTAAACTCACAGGCGTTTTCAGGCATTTTCGCCTTATCAGGGTAAACATCCAATAGACTGTAAACAAAACACCCTTGATGGTGGGATGGCCAAACTTGGGGAGCCTTGAGGGGCACATGAGCAAATCATTTTTTCAGAGTTTCATTGAAATACACAAAGAAACCTAGTGCCCAGAAGCTAAGAAACATGGAATTATTTCCAGTTCGCTAAAACGCTTTTCTGAGAGTTTGAAACTCTTTTGTTACCTAGTGATTCAGCTTTGAGATACTTGAACCAGGAAAGAAGCACAGTGAGCTCTTGTGATCTGAAGTGCTTTTCTGCATTTTCAAAGTTCTAGCATTAACCATTGAGGAATTAATCTAACAGGCATTTTCAGTGAAATTCGCCCAATCAGGGTAAACATCCAATAGGCTCTAAAAAAAAAAAAAAACCCCGTGATCGTGGGATGACCAAGTTTGGGGAACCATGAGGGGCACAAGAGAGAATCATTTTGTCAATGTTTCATTGAAATACACAAGGAAACATAGTTCCCAGAAGCTAAGAAACATGGAATTATTTCCAGTTCGATAAAAGGCTTTTCTGTGAGTTTGAAACTCTTTTGTTACCTAGTGATTCAGCTTTGAGATACTTGAACCAGGAAAGAAGCACAGTGAGCTCTTGCGATCTGAAGTGCTTTTCTGCATTTTCAAAGTTCTAGCATTAACCATTGAGGAATTAAACTACAGGCGTTTTCAGTGAAATTCGCCTAATCAGGGTAAACATCCAATAGGCTCTAAAAAAAAAAAAAAACCCGTGATGGCGGATTGACCAAATTTGGGGAGCCATGAGGGGCACAAGAGAGAATCATTTTGTCACAGTTTCATTGAAATACACAAAGAAACCTAGTGCCCAGAAGCTAAGAAACATGGAATTATTTTCAGTTCGCTAAAACGCTTATCTGTGAGTTTGAAACTCTTTTGCTACCTAGTGATTCAGCTTTGAGATACTTGAACCAGGAAAGAAGCACAGTGTGCTCTTGTGATCTGAAGTGCTTTTCTGCATTTTCAAAGTTCTAGCATTAACCATTGAGGAATTAAACTAACAGGCGTTTTCAGTGAATTTCGCCTAATCAGGGTAAACATCCAATAGGCTCTAAACAAAAAACCCGTGATGGCGGATTGACCAAATTTGGGGAGCCATGAGGGGCACAAGAGTCAATCATTTTGTCAGAGTTTCATTGAAATACACAAAGAAACCTAGTACCCACAAGCTAAGAAACATGGAATTATTTCCAGTTTGCTAAAACGCTTTTCTGTGCGTTTGAAAACTCTTTTCTACCTAGTGATTCACCTTTGAGATACTTGAACCAGGACAGAAGCACAGTGTGCTCTTGTGAACTAAAGTGTTGTTCTGCGTTGTTAAAGTTCTAGCATTAACCATTTAAGAATTAAACTCACAGGCGTTTTCAGGCATTTTCGCCTAATCAGGGTAAACATCCAATAGACTGTAAACAAAACACCCTTGATGGTGGGATGACCAAACTTGGGGAGCCTTGAGGGGCACATGAGGGAATCATTTTTTCTGAGTTTCATTGAAATACACAAAGAAACCTAGTGCCCAGAAGCTAAGAAACATGGAATTATTTCCAGTTCGCTAAAACGCTTTTCAGTGAGTTTAAAACTCTCTTTGTTACCTAGTGATTCAGCTTTGAGATACTTGAACCAGGACAGAAGCACAGTGTGCTCTTGTGATCTGAAATGCTTTTCTGCATTTTCAAAGTTCAAGCATTAACCATTGAGGAATTAAATTATAGGCGTTTTCAGTGAATGTCGCCTAATCAGGGTAAATATCCAATAGGCTCTAAACAAAAAAACCCTTGAGGGTGGGGATGACCAAACTTGGGGAGCCTTGAGGGGCACATGAGAGAATCATTTTTTCAGAGTTTCATTGAAATACACAAAGAAACCTAGTGCCCAGAAGCTAAGAAACATGGAATTATTTCCAGTTGGCTAAAACGCTTTTCTGTGAGTTTGAAACTCTTTTGTTACCTAGTGATTCAGCTTTGATATACTTGAAGCAGGAAAGAAGCACAGTGTGCTCTTGTGATCTGAAGAACTTTTCTGCATTTTCAAAGTTCTAGCATTAACCATTGAGGAATTAAACTAACAGGCGTTTTCAGTGAAATTCGCCTAATTAGGGTTAACATTCCAATAGGCTCTAAACAAAAAACCCGTGATGGTGGATCGACCAAATTTGGGGAGCCATGAGGGGCACAAGAGAGAATCATTTTGTCAGAGTTTCATTGAAATACACACAGAAACCTAGTACCCACAAACTAAGAAACATGGAATTATTTCCAGTTGGCTAAAACGCTTATCTGTGAGTTTGAAACTCTTTTCCTACCTAGTGATTCAGCTTTGAGATACTTGAACCAGGAGAGAAACACAGTGTGCTCTTGTGAACTAAAGTGTTGTTCTGCGTTTTTAAAAGTTCTAGCATTAACCATTTAAGAATTAAACTCACAGGCGTTTTCAGGCATTTTCGCCTAATCAGGGTAAACATCCAATAGACTGTAAACAAAACACCCTTGATGGTGGGATGACCAAACTTGGGGAGCATTGAGGGGCACATGAGAGAATCATTTTTTCAGAGTTTCATTGAAATACACAAAGAAACCTAGTGCCCAGAAGCTAAGAAACTTGGACCAGTTCTCTGAAACGCTTTTCTGTGAGTTTGAAACTCTTTTGTTACCTAGTGATTCAGCTTTGAGATAGTTGAACCAGGAAAGAAGCACAGTGTTCTCTTGTGATCTGAAGTGCTTTTCTGCATTTTCAAAGTTCTAGCATTAACCATTGAGGAATTAAACTAACAGGCGTTTTCAGTGAAATTCGCCTAATCCGGGTAAACATCCAATAGGCTCTAAACAAAAAACCTGTGATGGTGGGATGACCAAATAAGGGGAGCCATGAGGGCACAAGAGAGAATCATTTTGTCAGAGTTTCATTGAAATACACAAAGAAACCTAGTACCCACAAGCTAAGAAACATAGAATTATTTCCAGTTGGCTAAAACGCTTTTCTGTGAGTTTGTAACTCTTTTGCTACCTAGTAATTCAGCATTGAGATACTTCAACCAGGAGAGAAGCACAGTGTGCTCTTGTGAACTATAGTGTTGTTCTGCGTTTTTAAAGTTCTAACATTAACCATTTAAAAATTAAACTCACAGGCGTTTTCAGGCATTTTCGCCCAATTAGGGTAAACATCCAATAGACTGTAAACAAATCACCCTTGATGGTGGGATGACCAAACTTGGGGAGCCTTGAGGGGCACATGAGAGAATCATTTTGTCAGAGTTTCATTGAAATACACAAAGAAACCTAGTGCCCAGAAGCTAAGAAACATGGAATTATTTCCAGTTCGCTAAAACGCTTTTCTGTGAGTTTGAAACTCTTTTGCTACCTAGTGATTCAGCTTTGAGATACTTGAAACCAGGACGTTAGCCCAGTGTGCTTTTGTGATCTGAAGTGCTTTTCTGCATTTTCATAGTTCTAGCATTAACCATTGAGGAATTAAACTAGAGGCGTTTTCAGTGAAATTCGCCTAATCAGGGTAAACATCCAATAGGCTCTAAACAAAAAACCCGTGATGGTGGATTGACCAAATTTGGGCAGCCATGAGGGGCACAAGAGAGAATCATTTTGTCAGAGTTTCATTGAAATACACAAAGAAACCTAGTACCCAGAAGCTAAGAAACATGGAATTGTTTCCAGTTGATTAAATCTCTTTTCGGTGAGTTTGAAACTTTTTTGCTACCTAGTGATTCAGCTTTGAGATACTTGAACCAGGACAGAAGCACAGTGTGCTCTTGTGATCAGAACTGCTTTTCTGCATTTTTCAAAGTTCTAGCATTAACCATTGAGGAATTAAACTAACAGGCGTTTTCAGTGAAATTCGCCTAATCAGGGTAAACATCCATTAGGCTCTAAACAAAAAACCCGTGATGGTGGATTGACCACATTTGGGGAGCCATGAGGGGCACAAGATAGAATCATTTTGTCAGAGTTTCATTGAAATACACAAAGAAACCTAGTACCCACAAGCTAAGAAACATGGAAGTTTTTCCAGTTTACTAAAAAGCTTTTCTGTGAGTTTGAAACTCTTTTGCTACCTAGTGATTCCGTTTTGAGATACTTGAACCAGGACAGAAGCACAGTGTGGTCTTGTGAACTATAGTGTTGTTCTGCGTTTTTAAAGTTCTAGCATTAACCATTTAAGAATTAAACTCACAGGTATTTTCAGGCATTTTCGCCTAATCAGGGTAAACATCCAATAGACTGTAATAAAAAACACCCTTGATGGTGGGATGACCAATCTTGGGGAGCATTGAGGGGCCCATGAGCGAATAATTTTTTCAGAGTTTCATTGAAATACACATAGAAACCTAGTGCCCAGAAGGTAAGAATCATGAAATTATTTCCAGTTTCCTAAAACGCTTTTCTGTGAGTTTGAAACTCTTTTGTTACCTAGTGATTCAGCTTTGAGATACTTGAACCAGGAAAGAAGCACAGTGTGCTCTTGTGATCTGAAGTGCTTTTCTGCATTTTAAAGTTCTAGCCTTAACCATTGAGGAATTAAACTAACAGGCGTTTTCACTGAAATTCGCCTAATCAGGGTAAACATCCAATAGGCTCTAAACACAAAACCCGTGATGGTGGATTGACTAAATTTGGGGAGCCATGAGGGGCACAAGAGAGAATCATTTTATCAGAGTTTCATTGAAATACAAAAAGAATCCTAGTACCCACAAGCTAAGAAACATGGAATTATTTCCTGTTGGCTAAAATGCTTTTCTGTGAGTTTGAAACTCTTTTGCTACCGAGAGATTCAGCTTTGAGATACTTGAACCAGGAGAGAAGCACAGTGTGCTCTTGTGAACTAAAGTGTTTTTCTGCGTTTTTAAAATTCTAGCATTAACCATTTAAGAATTAAACTCACAGGCGTTTTCAGGCATTTTCGCCTTATCAGGGTAAACATCCAATAGACTGTAAACAAAACACCCTTGATGGTGGGATGACCAAATTTGGGGAGCCTTGAGGGGAACATGAGAGAATCATTTTTTCAGAGTTTCATTGAAATACACAAAGAAACCTAGTGCCCAGAAGCTAAGAAACATGGAATTATTTCCAGTTCGCTAAAACGCTTTTCTGAGAGTTTGAAACTCTTTTGTTACCTAGTGATTCAGCTTTGAGATACTTGAACCAGGAAAGAAGCACAGTGAGCTCTTGTGATCTGAAGAGCTTTTCTGCATTTTCAAATTTCTAGCGTTAACCATTGAGGAATTAATCTAACAGGCATTTTCAGTGAAATTCGCCCAATCAGGGTAAACATCCAATAGGCTCTAAAAAAAAAAACCCGTGATCGTGGGATGACCAAGTTTGGGGAACCATGAGTGGCACAAGAGAGAATCATTTTGTCAATGTTTCATTGAAATACACAAGGAAACCTAGTTCCCAGAAGCTAAGAAACATGGAATTATTTCCAGTTCGCTAAAAGGCTTTTCTGTGAGTTTGAAACTCTTTTGATACCTAGTGATTCAGCTATGAGATACTTGAACCAGGAAAGAAGCACAGTGTGCTCTTGTGATCTGAAGTGCTTTTCTGCATTTTCAACGTTCTAGCATTAACAATTGAGGAATTAAACTACAGGCGTTTTCAGTGAAATTCGCCTAATCCGGGTAAACATCCAATAGACTGTAAACAAAACACCCTTGATGGTGGGATGACCAAATTTGGGGAGCCATGAGGGGCACAAGAGTCAATCATTTTGTCAGAGTTTCATTGAAATACACAAAGAAAACCTAGTACCACAAGCTAAGAAACATGGAATTATTTCCAGTTTGCTAAAACGCTTTTCTGTGCGTTTGAAACTCTTTTCTACCTAGTGATTCACCTTTGAGATACTTGAACCAGGACAGAAGCACAGTGTGCTCTTGTGAACTAAAGTGTTGTTCTGCGTTGTTAAAGTTCTAGCATTAACCATTTAAGAATTAAACTCACAGGCGTTTTCAGGCATTTTCGCCTAATCAGGGTAAACATCCAATAGACTGTAAACAAAACACCCTTGATGGTGGGATGACCAAACTTGGGGAGCCTTGAGGGGCACATGAGGGAATCATTTTTTCTGAGTTTCATTGAAATACACAAAGAAACCTAGTGCCCAGAAGCTAAGAAACATGGAATTATTTCCAGTTCGCTAAAACGCTTTTCAGTGAGTTTAAAACTCTTTTGTTACCTAGTGATTCAGCTTTGAGATACTTGAACCAGGACAGAAGCACAGTGTGCTCTTGTGATCTGAAATGCTTTTCTGCATTTTCAAAGTTCAAGCATTAACCATTGAGGAATTAAATTATAGGCGTTTTCAGTGAATGTCGCCTAATCAGGGTAAATATCCAATAGGCTCTAAACAAAAAAAACCCTTGATGGTGGGATGACCAAACTTGGGGAGCCTTGAGGGGCACATGAGAGAATCATTTTTTCAGAGTTTCATTGAAATACACAAAGAAACCTAGTGCCCAGAAGCTAAGAAACATGGAATTATTTCCAGTTGGCTAAAACGCTTTTCTGTGAGTTTGAAACTCTTTTGTTACCTAGTGATTCAGCTTTGATATACTTGAAGCAGGAAAGAAGCACAGTGTGCTCTTGTGATCTGAAGAACTTTTCTGCATTTTCAAAGTTCTAGCATTAACCATTGAGGAATTAAACTAACAGGCGTTTTCAGTGAAATTCGCCTAATTAGGGTTAACATCCAATAGGCTCTAAACAAAAAAACCCGTGATGGTGGATCGACCAAATTTGGGGAGCCATGAGGGGCACAAGAGAGAATCATTTTGTCAGAGTTTCATTGAAATACACACAGAAACCTAGTACCCACAAACTAAGAAACATGGAATTATTTCCAGTTGGCTAAAACGCTTATCTGTGAGTTTGAAACTCTTTTCCTACCTAGTGATTCAGCTTTGAGATACTTGAACCAGGAGAGAAACACAGTGTGCTCTTGTGAACTAAAGTGTTGTTCTGCGTTTTTAAAGTTCTAGCATTAACCATTTAAGAATTAAACTCACAGGCGTTTTCAGGCATTTTCGCCTAATCAGGGTAAACATCCAATAGACTGTAAACAAAACACCCTTGATGGTGGGATGACCAAACTTGGGGAGCATTGAGGGGCACATGAGAGAATCATTTTTTCAGAGTTTCATTGAAATACACAAAGAAACCTAGTGCCCAGACGCTAAGAAACTTGGACCAGTTCTCTGAAACGCTTTTCTGTGAGTTTGAAACTCTTTTGTTACCTAGTGATTCAGCTTTGAGATAGTTGAACCAGGAAAGAAGCACAGTGTTCTCTTGTGATCTGAAGTGCTTTTCTGCATTTTCAAAGTTCTAGCATTAACCATTGAGGAATTAAACTAACAGGCGTTTTCAGTGAAATTCGCCTAATCCGGGTAAACATCCAATAGGCTCTAAACAAAAAAACCTGTGATGGTGGGATGACCAAATAAGGGGAGCCATGAGGGGCACAAGAGAGAATCATTTTGTCAGAGTTTCATTGAAATACACAAAGAAACCTAGTACCCACAAGCTAAGAAACATAGAATTATTTCCAGTTGGCTAAAACGCTTTTCTGTGAGTTTGTAACTCTTTTGCTACCTAGTAATTCAGCATTGAGATACTTCAACCAGGAGAGAAGCACAGTGTGCTCTTGTGAACTATAGTGTTGTTCTGCGTTTTAAAGTTCTAACATTAACCATTTAAAAAATTAAACTCACAGGCGTTTTCAGGCATTTTCGCCCAATTAGGGTAAACATCCAATAGACTGTAAACAAATCACCCTTGATGGTGGGATGACCAAACTTGGGGAGCCTTGAGGGGCACATGAGAGAATCATTTTGTCAGAGTTTCATTGAAATACACAAAGAAACCTAGTGCCCAGAAGCTAAGAAACATGGAATTATTTCCAGTTCGCTAAAAACGCTTATCTGTGAGTTTGAAACTCTTTTGCTACCTAGTGATTCAGCTTTGAGATACTTGAACCAGGACGTTAGCCCAGTGTGCTTTTGTGATCTGAAGTGCTTTTCTGCATTTTCATAGTTCTAGCATTAACCATTGAGGAATTAAACTAGAGGCGTTTTCAGTGAAATTCGCCTAATCAGGGTAAACATCCAATAGGCTCTAAACAAAAAACCCGTGATGGTGGATTGACCAAATTTGGGCAGCCATGAGGGGCACAAGAGAGAATCATTTTGTCAGAGTTTCATTGAAATACACAAAGAAACCTAGTACCCAGAAGCTAAGAAATATGGAATTGTTTCCAGTTGATTAAATCTCTTTTCGGTGAGTTTGAAACTTTTTTGCTACCTAGTGATTCAGCTTTGAGATACTTGAACCAGGACAGAAGCACAGTGTGCTCTTGTGATCAGAACTGCTTTTCTGCATTTTCAAAGTTCTAGCATTAACCATTGAGGAATTAAACTAACAGGCGTTTTCAGTGAAATTCGCCTAATCAGGGTAAACATCCATTAGGCTCTAAACAAAAAACCCGTGATGGTGGATTGACCACATTTGGGGAGCCATGAGGGGCACAAGATAGAATCATTTTGTCAGAGTTTCATTGAAATACACAAAGAAACCTAGTACCCACAAGCTAAGAAACATGGAAGTTTTTCCAGTTTACTAAAAAAGCTTTTCTGTGAGTTTGAAACTCTTTTGCTACCTAGTGATTCCGTTTTGAGATACTTGAACCAGGACAGAAGCACAGTGTGGTCTTGTGAACTATAGTGTTGTTCTGCGTTTTTAAAGTTCTAGCATTAACCATTTAAGAATTAAACTCACAGGTATTTTCAGGCATTTTCGCCTAATCAGGGTAAACATCCAATAGACTGTAATAAAAACACCCTTGATGGTGGGATGACCAATCTTGGGGAGCATTGAGGGGCCCATGAGAGAATAATTTTTTCAGAGTTTCATTGAAATACACATAGAAACCTAGTGCCCAGAAGGTAAGAATCATGAAATTATTTCCAGTTTCCTAAAACGCTTTTCTGTGAGTTTGAAACTCTTTTGTTACCTAGTGATTCAGCTTTGAGATACTTGAACCAGGAAAGAAGCACAGTGTGCTCTTGTGATCTGAAGTGCTTTTCTGCATTTTAAAGTTCTAGCCTTAACCATTGAGGAATTAAACTAACAGGCGTTTTCACTGAAATTCGCCTAATCAGGGTAAACATCCAATAGGCTCTAAACACAAAACCCGTGATGGTGGATTGACTAAATTTGGGGAGCCATGAGGGGCACAAGAGAGAATCATTTTATCAGAGTTTCATTGAAATACAAAAAGAATCCTAGTACCCACAAGCTAAGAAACATGGAATTATTTCCTGTTGGCTAAAATGCTTTTCTGTGAGTTTGAAACTCTTTTGCTACCGAGAGATTCAGCTTTGAGATACTTGAACCAGGAGAGAAGCACAGTGTGCTCTTGTGAACTAAAGTGTTTTTCTGCGTTTTTAAAATTCTAGCATTAACCATTTAAGAATTAAACTCACAGGCGTTTTCAGGCATTTTCGCCTTATCAGGGTAAACATCCAATAGACTGTAAACAAAACACCCTTGATGGTGGGGATGACCAAAATTTGGGGAGCCTTGAGGGGAACATGAGAGAATCATTTTTTCAGAGTTTCATTGAAATACACAAAGAAACCTAGTGCCCAGAAGGTAAGAAACATGGAATTATTTCCAGTTCGCTAAAACGCTTTTCTGAGAGTTTGAAACTCTTTTGTTACCTAGTGATTCAGCTTTGAGATACTTGAACCAGGAAAGAAGCACAGTGAGCTCTTGTGATCTGAAGAGCTTTTCTGCATTTTCAAATTTCTAGCGTTAACCATTGAGGAATTAATCTAACAGGCATTTTCAGTGAAATTCGCCCAATCAGGGTAAACATCCAATAGGCTCTAAAAAAAAAAACCCCGTGATCGTGGGATGACCAAGTTTGGGGAACCATGAGTGGCACAAGAGAGAATCATTTTGTCAATGTTTCATTGAAATACACAAGGAAACCTAGTTCCCAGAAGCTAAGAAACATGGAATTATTTCCAGTTCGCTAAAAGGCTTTTCTGTGAGTTTGAAACTCTTTTGATACCTAGTGATTCAGCTATGAGATACTTGAACCAGGAAAGAAGCACAGTGTGCTCTTGTGATCTGAAGTGCTTTTCTGCATTTTCAACGTTCTAGCATTAACCATTGAGGAATTAAACTACAGGCGTTTTCAGTGAAATTCGCCTAATCCGGGTAAACATCCAATAGACTGTAAACAAAACACCCTTGATGGTGGGATGACCAAACTTGGGGAGCATTGAGGGGCACATGAGAGAATCATTTTTTCAGAATTTCATTGAAATACACGTAGAAACCTAGTGCCCAGAAGCTAAGAAACATGGAATTATTTCCAGTTCGCTAAAAGGCTTTTCTGTGAGTTTTAAACTCTTTTGTTACCTAGTGATTCAGCTTTGAGATACTTGAACCAGGACGGAAGCCCAGTGTGCTTTTGTGATCTGAAGTGCTTTTCTGCATTTTGAAAGTTCTAGCATTAACCATTGAGGAATTAAACTACAGGCGTTTTCAGTGAAATTCGCCTAATCAGGGTAAACATCCAATAGGCTCTAAAAAAAAAAACCCGTGATCGTGGGATGACCAAATTTGGGGAGCCATGAGGGGCACAAGAGAGAATCATTTTTGTCAGAGTTTCACTGAAATACACAAGGAAACCTAGTTCCCAGAAGCTAAGAAACGTGGAATTATTTCCAGTTGGCTAAATCGCATTTCTGTGAGTTTGAAACTCTTTTGCTACCTAGTGATTCAGCTTTGAGATACTTGAACCAGGACAAGAGCTCAGTGTGCTCTTGTGATCTGAAGTGGTTTTCTGCATTTTCAAAGTTCTAGCATTAACCATTGAGGAATTAAACTACAGGCGTTTTCAGTGAAATTCGCCTAATCAGGGTAAACATCCAATAGGCTCTAAACACAAAACCCGTGATGGTGGATCGACCAAATTTGGGGAGCCATGAGGGGCACAAGAGAGAATCATTTTGTCAGAGTTTCATTGAAATACACACAGAAACTAGTACCCACAAACTAAGAAACATGGAATTATTTCCAGTTGGCTAAAACGCTTTTCTGTGAGTTTGAAACTCTTTTGTTACCTAGTGATTCAGCTTTGAGATACTTGAACCAGGACGGAAGCCCAGTGTGCTTTTGTGATCTGAAGTGCTTTTCTGCATTTTGAAAGTTCTAGCATTAACCATTGAGGAATTAAACTACAGGCGTTTTCAGTGAAATTCGCCTAATCAGGGTAAATATCCAATAGGCTCTAAAAAAAAAAAAACCCGTGATCGTGGGGATGACCAAATTTGGGGAGCCATGAGGGGCACAAGAGAGAATCATTTTGTCAGAGTTTCACTGAAATACACAAGGAAACCTAGTTCCCAGAAGCTAAGAAACGTGGAATTATTTCCAGTTGGCTAAAACGCTTTTCTGTGAGTTTGAAACTCTTTTGTTACCTAGTGATTCAGCTTTGAGATACTTGAACCAGGACAGAAGCACAGTGTGCTCTTGTGATCTGAAATGCTTTTCTGCATTTTCAAAGTTCAAGCATTAACCATTGAGGAATTAAATTATAGGCGTTTTCAGTAAATGTCGCCTAATCAGGGTAAATATCCAATAGGCTCTAAACAAAAAAACCCTTGATGGTGGGATGACCAAACTTGGGGAGCCTTGAGGGGCACATGAGAGAATCATTTTTTCAGAGTTTCACTGAAATACACAAGGAAACCTAGTTCCCAGAAGCTAAGAAACGTGGAATTATTTCCAGTTGGCTAAATCGCATTTCTGTGAGTTTGAAACTCTTTTGCTACCTAGTGATTCAGCTTTGAGATACTTGAACCAGGACAGAAGCACAGTGTGCTCTTGTGATCTGAAATGCTTTTCTGCATTTTCAAAGTTCAAGCATTAACCATTGAGGAATTAAATTATAGGCGTTTTCAGTGAATGTCCCCTAATCAGGGTAAATATCCAATAGGCTCTAAACAAAAAAACCCTTGATGGTGGGATGACCAAACTTGGGGAGCCTTGAGGGGCACATGAGAGAATCATTTTTTCAGAGTTTCATTGAAATACACAAAGAAACCTAGTGCCCAGAAGCTAAGAAACATGGAATTATTTCCAGTTGGCTAAAACGCTTTTCTGTGAGTTTGAAACTCTTTTGTTACCTAGTGATTCAGCTTTGATATACTTGAAGCAGGAAAGAAGCACAGTGTGCTCTTGTGATCTGAAGAACTTTTCTGCATTTTCAAAGTTCTAGCATTAACCATTGAGGAATTAAACTAACAGGCGTTTTCAGTGAAATTCGCCTAATTAGGGTTAACATCCAATAGGCTCTAAACACAAAACCCGTGATGGTGGATCGACCAAATTTGGGGAGCCATGAGGGGCACAAGAGAGAATCATTTTGTCAGAGTTTCATTGAAATACACACAGAAACCTAGTACCCACAAACTAAGAAACATGGAATTATTTCCAGTTGGCTAAAACGCTTATCTGTGAGTTTGAAACTCTTTTCCTACCTAGTGATTCAGCTTTGAGATACTTGAACCAGGAGAGAAACACAGTGTGCTCTTGTGAACTAAAGTGTTTATTCTGCGTTTTTAAAGTTCTAGCATTAACCATTTAAGAATTAAACTCACAGGCGTTTTCAGGCATTTTCGCCTAATCAGGGTAAACATCCAATAGACTGTAAACAAAAAAACACCCTTGATGGTGGGATGACCAAACTTGGGGAGCATTGAGGGGCACATGAGAGAATCATTTTTTCAGAGTTTCATTGAAATACACAAAGAAACCTAGTGCCCAGAAGCTAAGAAACTTGGACCAGTTCTCTGAAACGCTTTTCTGTGAGTTTGAAACTCTTTTGTTACCTAGTGATTCAGCTTTGAGATAGTTGAACCAGGAAAGAAGCACAGTGTTCTCTTGTGATCTGAAGTGCTTTTCTGCATTTTCAAAGTTCTAGCATTAACCATTGAGGAATTAAACTAACAGGCGTTTTCAGTGAAATTCGCCTAATCCCGGGTAAACATCCAATAGGCTCTAAACAAAAAACCTGTGATGGTGGGATGACCAAATAAGGGGAGCCATGAGGGGCACAAGAGAGAATCATTTTGTCAGAGTTTCATTGAAATACACAAAGAAACCTAGTACCCACAAGCTAAGAAACATAGAATTATTTCCAGTTGGCTAAAACGCTTTTCTGTGAGTTTGTAACTCTTTTGCTACCTAGTAATTCAGCATTGAGATACTTCAACCAGGAGAGAAGCACAGTGTGCTCTTGTGAACTATAGTGTTGTTCTGCGTTTTTAAAGTTCTAACATTAACCATTTAAAAATTAAACTCACAGGCGTTTTCAGGCATTTTCGCCCAATTAGGGTAAACATCCAATAGACTGTAAACAAATCACCCTTGATGGTGGGTATGACCAAACTTGGGGAGCCTTGAGGGGCACATGAGAGAATCATTTTGTCAGAGTTTCATTGAAATACACAAAGAAACCTAGTGCCCAGAAGCTAAGAAAACATGGAATTATTTCCAGTTCGCTAAAACGCTTTTCTGTGAGTTTGAAACTCTTTTGCTACCTAGTGATTCAGCTTTGAGATACTTGAACCAGGACGTTAGCCCAGTGTGCTTTTGTGATCTGAAGTGCTTTTCTGCATTTTCATAGTTCTAGCATTAACCATTGAGGAATTAAACTAGAGGCGTTTTCAGTGAAATTCGCCTAATCAGGGTAAACATCCAATAGGCTCTAAACAAAAAACCCGTGATGGTGGATTGACCAAATTTGGGCAGCCATGAGGGGCACAAGAGAGAATCATTTTGTCAGAGTTTCATTGAAATACACAAAGAAACCTAGTACCCAGAAGCTAAGAAACATGGAATTGTTTCCAGTTGATTAAATCTCTTTTCGGTGAGTTTGAAACTTTTTTGCTACCTAGTGATTCAGCTTTGAGATACTTGAACCAGGACAGAAGCACAGTGTGCTCTTGTGATCAGAACTGCTTTTCTGCATTTTCAAAGTTCTAGCATTAACCATTGAGGAATTAAACTAACAGGCGTTTTCAGTGAAATTCGCCTAATCAGGGTAAACATCCATTAGGCTCTAAACAAAAAACCCGTGATGGTGGATTGACCACATTTGGGGAGCCATGAGGGGCACAAGATAGAATCATTTTGTCAGAGTTTCATTGAAAT
>JAKELJ010000089.1:0-33675 GCA_025594165.1 Tamias sibiricus
GAGCCTATTGGATGTTTACCATGATTAGGCGAATTTCACTGAAAACGCCTGTAGTTTAATTCCTCAATGGTTAATGCTAGAACTTTGGAAATGCAGAAAAGCATTTCAGATCAGAAGAGCGCACAGTGCTTTTGTCCTGTTTCAAGTACCTCAAAGTTGAATCACTCGGTAGCAAAAGAGTTTCAAACTCACAGAAAAGCGATTTAGCCAACTGGAAATAATTCCATGTTTCTTAGCTTCTGGGTACTAGGTTTCTTTGTGTATTTCAATGAAACTCTGACAAAATGATTTTCTCTTGTGCCCCTCAGGGCTCCCCAAATTTGGTCAATCCACCATCACCGCTTTTTTGTTTAGAGCCTATTGGATGTTTACCCTGATTAGGCGAATTTTACTGAAAACGCCTGTTAGTTTAATTCCTCAATGGTTAATGCTAGAACTTTGAAAATGCAGAAAAGCACTTCAGATCACAAGAGCACACTGTGCTTCTTTCCTGGTTCAAGTATCTCAAAGCTGAATCACTAGGTAACAAAAGAGTTTCAAACTCACAGAAAAGCGTTTTAGCGAACTGGAAATAATTAAATGTTTCTTAGCTTCTGGGCACTAGGTTTTTTTTGTGTATTTCAATGAATCTCTGAAAAAAATGATTCTCTCATGTGCCCCTCAAGGCTCCCCAGGTTTGGTCATCCCACCATCAAGGGTGTTTTGATTACAGTCTATTGGATGTTTACCTTGATTATGCGAAAATGCCTGAAAACGCCTGTGAGTTTAATTCTTAAATGGTTAATGCTATTACTTTAAAAATGCAGAACAACACTTTAGTTCACAAGAGCACACTGTGCTTCTTTCCTGGTTCAAGTATCTCAAAGCTGAATCACTAGGTAGCAAAAGAGTTTCAAACTCACAGAAAAGCGTTTTAGCCAACTGGAAATAATTCCATGTTTCTTAGCTTGTTGGTACTAGGTTTCTTTGTGTATTTCAATGAAATTCTCACAAAATCATTCTCTCTTGTGCCCCTCATGGCTCCCCAAATTTGGTCAATCCACCATAACGGTTTTTTTGTTTAGAGCCTATTGGATGTTTACACTGATTAGGCGAATTTCACTGAAAACGCCTGTAGTTTAATTCTTGAATGGTTAATGCTAGAACTTTGAAAATGCAGAAAAGCACAACAGATCACAAGAGCACACTGTGCTTCTCTCCTGGTTCAATTATCTCAAACCTGAATCACTAGGTAGCAAAGAGTTTCAAACTCACAGGAAAGCGTTTTAGCAAACTGGAAATAATTCCATGTTTCTTAGCTTCTGGGCGCTAGGTTTCTTTGTGTATTTCAACGAAACTCTGAAAAAATCATTCTCTCATGTGCCCCTCAAGGCTCCCCAAGTTTGGTCATCCCACCATCAAGGGTGTTTTGTTTACAGTCTATTGGATGTATACCCTGATTAGGCGAAAATGCCTGAAAACGCCTGTGAGTTTAATTCTTAAATGGTTAATGCTAGAACTTAAAAAACGCAGAACAACACTTTAGTTCACAAGAGTACACTGTGCCTCTCTCCTGGTTCATGTATCTCAAAGCTGAATCACTAGGTAGCAAAAGAGTTGCAAACTCACAGAAAAGCGATTTAGCCAACTGGAAATAATTCCATGTTTCTTAGCTTGTGGGTACTAGGTTGCTTTGTGTATTTCAATGAAACTCTGACAAAATGATTCTCTCTTGTGCCCCTCATGGCTCCCTAAATTTGGTCAATCAACCATCACGAGTTTTTTGTTTAGAGCCTATTGGATGTTTACCCTGATTAGGCGAATTTCACTGAAAACGCCTGTAATTTAATTCTTCAATGGTTAATGCTAGAACTTTGAAAATGCAGAAAAGCACTTCAGATCACAAGAGCACACTGTGCTCCTGTCCTGGTTCAAGTATCTCCAAGCTGAATCACTAGGTAGCAAAAGAGTTTCAAACTCACAGGAAAGCGTTTTAGCCAACTGGAAATAATTCCATTTTTCTTAGCTTGTGGGTAATAGGTTTCTTTGTGGATTTCAATGAAACTCAGACAAAATGATTCTTTCTTGTGCCCCTCATGGCTCCCCAAATGTGGTCAATCCACCATGATGGGTTTTTTTTTGTTTAGAGCCTATTGGATGTTTACCCTGATTAGGCGAATTTCACTGAAAACGCCTGTAGTTTAATTCCTCAATGGTTAATACTAGACCTTTGAAAATGCAGAAAAGCACTTCAGATCACAAGAGCACACTGTGCTTTTGTCCTGGTTCAAGTAAATCAACACTGAATCACTAGGTAGGAAAATAGTTTCAAACTCACAGAAAAGCGTTTTAGCCAACGGGAAATAATTCCATGTTTCTTAGCTTCTGGGTACTAGGTCTCCTTGTGTATTTCAATGAAACTCTGACAAAATGATTCTCTCTTGTGCCCCCCTTGGCTCCCCAAATTTGGTCAATCCACCATCACGGGTTTTTTTTTAGAGCCTATTGGATGTTTACTCTGATTAGGCGAATTTCACTGAAAATGCCTGTAGTTTAATTCCTCAATGGTTAATGCTAAAACTTTGGAAATGCAGAAAAGCACTTCAGATCACAAGAGCACACTGTGCTTCTGTCCTGGTTCAAGTATCTCAAAGCTGAATCACTAGGGAACAAAAGAGTTTCAAACTCACAGAAAAGCGTTTTAGCGAACTGGAAATGATTCCTTGTTTTTAGCTTCCGGAAACTAGGTTTCTTTGTGTATTTCAATGAAACTCTGAAAAAATGATTCTCTCTTCTGCCCCCCATGGCTCCCCAAATTTGGTCAATCCACCGTCACGGGTTTTTTTGTTTAGAGCCTATTGGATGTTTTCCCTGATTAGGCGAATTTCACTGAAAACGCTTGTAGTTTAATTCCTCAATGGTTAATGCTAGAACTTTGAAAATGCAGAAAAGCACTTCAGATCACAAGAGCACACTGTGCTCCTGTCCTGGTTCACGTATCTCAAAGTTGAATCACTAGGTAACAAAAGAGTTTCAAACTCACCTAAAAGCGTTTTAGAAAACTGGAAATAATTCCATGTTTCTTAGCTTCTGGGCACTAGGTTTCTTTGTGTATTTCAATGAAACGCTGAAAAAATGATTCTCTCATGTGCCCCTCAAGGCTCCCCAAGTTTGGTCATCCCACCATCAAGGGTGTTTTGTTTACAGTCTATTGGATGTTTACCCTGATTAGGCGAAAATGCCTGAAAACACATGTGAGTTTAATTCTTAAATGGTTAATGCTAGAACTTTCAAAACGCACAACAACACTTTAGTTCACAAGAGCACACTGTGCTTCTCTCCTGGTTCAAGTATCTCAAAGCTGAATCACTAGGTAGCAAAAGAGTTTCAAACTCACAGAAAAGCGTTTTAGCGAACTAGAAATAATTCCAGGTTTCTTAGCTTGTGGGTACTAGGTTTCTTTGTGTATTTCAATGAAACTCTGACAAAATGATGCTCTCTTGTGCCCCTCATGGCTCCCTAAATTTGGTCAATCAACCATCACGAGTTTTTTGTTTAGAGCCTATTGGATGTTTACCCTGATTAGGCGAATTTCACTGAAAACGCCTGTAGTTTAATTCCTCAATGATTAATGCTAGAACTTTGTAAATGTAGAAAAGTACTTCAGATCACAAAAGCACACTGTGCTTATGTCCTGGTTCAAGTATCTCAAAGCTGAATCACTAGGTAGCAAAAGAGTTTCAAACTCACAGAAAAGCGTTTTAGCGAACTGGAAATAATTCCATGTTTCTTAGCTTCTGGGCACTAGGTTTCTTTGTGTATTTCAATGAAACTCTGAACAAATGATTCTCTCATGTGCCCCTTCAGGCTCCCCAAGTTTGGTCATCCCACCATCAAGGGTGTTTTGTTTACAGTCTATTGGATGTATACCCTGATTAGGCGAAAATGCCTGAAAACGCCTGTGAGTTTAATTCTTAAATGGTTAATGCTAGAACTTAAAAAAACGCAGAACAACACTTTAGTTCACAAGAGTACACTGTGCTTCTCTCCTGGTTCATGTATCTCAAAGCTGAATCACTAGGTAGCAAAAGAGTTGCAAACTCACAGAAAAGCGATTTAGCCAACTGGAAATAATTCCATGTTTCTTAGCTTGTGGGTACTAGGTTTCTTTGTGTATTTCAATGAAACTCTGACAAAATGATTCTCTCTTGTGCCCCTGATGGCTCCCTAAATTTGGTCAATCAACCATCACGAGTTTTTTTTTTTAGAGCCTATTGGATGTTTACCCTGATTAGGCGAATTTCACTGAAAACGCCTGTAGTTTAATTTTTCAATGGTTAATGCTAGAACTTTGGAAATGCAGAAAAGCATTTCAGATCAGAAGAGCGCACTGTGCTTTTTCCTGGTTCAAGTATCTCAAAGTTGAATCACTCGGTAGCAAAAGAGTTTCAAACTCACAGAAAAGCGATTTAGCCAACTGGAAATAATTCCATGTTTCTTAGATTCTGGGTAATAGGTTTCTTTGTGTATTTCAATGAAACTCTGACAAAATGATTTTCTCTTGTGCCCCTCAGGGCTCCCCAAATTTAGTCAATCCACCATCACCGCTTTTTTGTTTAGAGCCTATTGGATGTTTAACCTGATTAGGCGAATATTACTGAAAACGCCTGTTAGTTTAATTCCTCAAAGGTTAATGCTAGAACTTTGAAAATGCAGAAAAGCACTTCAGATCACAAGAGCACACTGTGCTTCTTTCCTGGTTCAAGTATCTCAAAGCTGAATCACTAGGTAACAAAAGAGTTTCAAACTCACAGAAAAGCGTTTTAGCGAACTGGAAATAATTAAATGTTTCTTAGCTTCTGGGCACTAGGTTTTTTTTGTTTATTTCAATGAAACTCTGAAAAAAATGATTCTCTCATGTGTCCCTCAAGGCTCCCCAGGTTTGGTCATCCCACCATCAAGGGTGTTTTGATTACAGTCTATTGGATGTTTACCCTGATTATGCGAAAATGCCTGAAAACGCCTGTGAGTTTAATTCTTAAATGGTTAATGCTATTAATTTAAAAATGCAGAACAACACTTTAGTTCACAAGAGCACACTGTGCTTCTTTCCTGGTTCAAGTATCTCAAAGCTGAATCACTAGGTAGCAAAAGAGTTTCAAACTCACAGAAAAGCGTTTTAGCCAACTAGAAATAATTCCATGTTTCTTAGCTTGTGGGTATGAGGTTTTTTTGTGTATTTCAATGAAACTCTGACAAAATGATTCTCTCTTGTGTGCCTCATGGCTCCCCAAATTTGGTCAATCCACCATAACGGTTTTTTTGTTTAGAGCCTATTGGATGTTTACACTGATTAGGCGAATTTCACTGAAAACGCCTGTAGTTTAATTCTTGAATGGTTAATGCTAGAACTTTGAAAATGCAGAAAAGCACAACAGATCACAAGAGCACACTGTGCTTCTGTCCTGGTTCAATTATCTCAAACCTGAATCACTAGGTAGCAAAGAGTTTCAAACTCACAGGAAAGCGTTTTAGCAAACTGGAAATAATTCCATGTTTCTTAGCTTCTGGGCGCTAGGTTTCTTTGTGTATTTCAATGAAACTCTGAAAAAATCATTCTCTCATGTGCCCCTCAAGCTCCCCAAGTTTGGTCATCCCACTATCAAGGGTGTTTTGTTTAGAGTCTATTGGATGTTTACCCTGATTAGGCGAAAATGCCTAAAAACGCCTGTGAGTTTAATTCTTAAATGGTTAATGCTAGAACTTAAAAAACGCAGAACAACACTTTAGTTCACAAGAGTACACGGTGCCTCTCTCCTGGTTCATGTATCTCAAAGCTGAATCACTAGGTAGCAAAAGAGTTGCAAACTCACAGAAAAGCGATTTAGCCAACTGGAAATAATTCCATGTTTCTTAGCCTGTGGGTACTAGGATGCTTTATGTATTTCAATGAAACTCTGACAAAATGATGCTCTCTTGTGCCCCTCATGGCTCCCTAAATTTGGTCAATCAACCATCACGAGTTTTTTGTTTAGAGCCTATTGGATGTTTACCCTGATTAGGCGAATTTCACTGAAAACGCCTGTAGTTTAATTCCTCAATGATTAATGCTAGAACTTTGTAAATGTAGAAAAGTACTTCAGATCACAAAAGCACACTGTGCTTATGTCCTGGTTCAAGTATCTCAAAGCTGAATCACTAGGTAGCAAAAGAGTTTCAAACTCACAGAAAAGCGTTTTAGCGAACTGGAAATAATTCCATGTTTCTTAGCTTCTGGGCACTAGGTTTCTTTGTGTATTTCAATGAAACTCTGAAGAAATGATTCTCTCATGTGCCCCTCCAGGCTCCCCAAGTTTGGTCATCCCACCATCAAGGGTGTTTTGTTTACAGTCTATTGGATGTATACCCTGATTAGGCGAAAATGCCTGAAAACGCCTGTGAGTTTAATTCTTAAATGGTTAATGCTAGAACTTAAAAAACGCAGAACAACACTTTAGTTCACAAGAGTACACTGTGCTTCTCTCCTGGTTCATGTATCTCAAAGCTGAATCACTAGGTAGCAAAAGAGTTGCAAACTCACAGAAAAGCGATTTAGCCAACTGGAAATAATTCCATGTTTCTTAGCTTGTGGGTACTAGGTTTCTTTGTGTATTTCAATGAAACTCTGACAAAATGATTCTCTCTTGTGCCCCTGATGGCTCCCTAAATTTGGTCAATCAACCATCACGAGTTTTTTGTTTAGAGCCTATTGGATGTTTACCCTGATTAGGCGAATTTCACTGAAAACGCCTTGTAGTTTAATTCTTCAATGGTTAATGCTAGAACTTTGGAAATGCAGAAAAGCATTTCAGATCAGAAGAGCGCACTGTGCTTTTTCCTGGTTCAAGTATCTCAAAGTTGAATCACTCGGTAGCAAAAGAGTTTCAAACTCACAGAAAAGCGATTTAGCCAACTGGAAATAATTCCATGTTTCTTAGCTTCTGGGTAATAGGTTTCTTTGTGTATTTCAATGAAACTCTGACAAAATGATTTTCTCTTGTGCCCCTCAGGGCTCCCCAAATTTGGTCAATCCACCATCACCGCTTTTTTGTATAGAGCCTATTGGATGTTTAACCTGATTAGGCGAATATTACTGAAAACGCCTGTTAGTTTAATTCCTCAAAGGTTAATGCTAGAACTTTGAAAATGCAGAAAAGCACTTCAGATCACAAGAGCACACTGTGCTTCTTTCCTGGTTCAAGTATCTCAAAGCTGAATCACTAGGTAACAAAAGAGTTTCAAACTCACAGAAAAGCGTTTTAGCGAACTGGAAATAATTAAATGTTTCTTAGCTTCTGGGCACTAGGTTTTTTTTTGTTTATTTCAATGAAACTCTGAAAAAATGATTCTCTCATGTGCCCCTCAAGGCTCCCCAGGTTTGGTCATCCCACCATCAAGGGTGTTTTGATTACAGTCTATTGGATGTTTACCCTGATTATGCGAAAATGCCTGAAAACGCCTGTGAGTTTAATTCTTAAATGGTTAAAGCTATTAATTTAAAAATGCAGAACAACACTTTAGTTCACAAGAGCACACTGTGCTTCTTTCCTGGTTCAAGTATCTCAAAGCTGAATCACTAGGTAGCAAAAGAGTTTCAAACTCACAGAAAAGCGTTTTAGCCAACTGGAAATAATTCCATGTTTCTTAGCTTGTGGGTATGAGGTTTTTTTGTGTATTTCAATGAAACTCTGACAAAATGATTCTCTCTTGTGTGCCTCATGGCTCCCCATATTTGGTCAATCCACCATAACGGTTTTTTTGTTTAGAGCCTGTTGGATGTTTACACTGATTAGGCGAATTTCACTGAAAACGCCTGTAGTTTAATTCTTGAATGGTTAATGCTAGAACTTTGAAAATGCAGAAAAGCACAACAGATCACAAGAGCACACTGTGCTTCTGTCCTGGTTCAATTATCTCAAACCTGAATCACGAGGTAGCAAAGAGTTTCAAACTCACAGGAAAGCGTTTTAGCAAACTGGAAATAATTCCACGTTTCTTAGCTTCTGGGCGCTAGGTTTCTTTGTGTATTTCAATGAAACTCTGAAAAAATCATTCTCTCATGTGCCCCTCAAGGCTCCCCAAGTTTGGTCATCCCACTATCAAGGGTGTTTTGATTAGAGTCTATTGGATGTTTACCCTGATTAGGCGAAAATGCCTAAAAAACGCCTGTGAGTTTAATTCTTAAATGGTTAATGCTAGAACTTAAAAAACGCAGAACAACACTTTAGTTCACAAGAGTACACTGTGCCTCTCTCCTGGTTCATGTATCTCAAAGCTGAATCACTAGGTAGCAAAAGAGTTGCAAACTCACAGAAAAGCGATTTAGCCAACTGGAAATAATTCCATGTTTCTTAGCCTGTGGGTACTAGGATGCTTTATGTATTTCAATGAAACTCTGACAAAATGATGCTCTCTTGTGCCCCTCATGGCTCCCTAAATTTCGTCAATCAACCATCACGAGTTTTTTGTTTAGAGCCTATTGGATGTTTACCCTGATTAGGCGAATTTCACTGAAAACGCCTGTAGTTTAATTCCTCAATGTTTAATGCAAGAACTTTGGAAATGCAGAAGAACACTTCAGATCACAAGAGCACACTGTGCTTCTGTCCTGGTTCAAGTATATCAAAGCTGAATCACTAGGTAACAAAAGAGTTTCAAAATCACAGAAAAGCGTTTTAGCGAACTGGAAATGATTTCTTGTTTTTAGCTTCCGGAAACTAGGTTTCTTTGTGTATTTCAATGAAACTCTGAAAAAATGATTCTCTCATGTGCCCCTCAAGGCTCCCCAAGTTTGGTCATCCCACCATCAATGGTGTTTTGTTTACAGTCTATTCGATGTTTACCCTGATTAGGATAAAATGCCTGAAAACTCCTGTGAGTTTAATTCTTAAATGGTTAATGCTATTACTTTAAAAACGCAGAACAACACTTTAGTTCACAAGAGCACACTGTGTTTCTCTCCTGGTTCAAGTATCTCAAAGCTGAATCACTATGTAGCAAAAGAGTTTCAAACTCACAGAAAAGCGTTTTAGCCAATGGGAAATAATTCCATGTTTCTTAGCTTCTGGGTACTAGGTTTCCTTGTGTATTTCAATGAAACTCTGACAAAATGATTCTCTCTTGTGCCCCCCTTGGCTCCCCAAATTTGGTCATCCCACCATCAAGGGTGTTTTGTTTACAGTCTATTGGATGTATACCCTGATTAGGCGAAAATGCCTGAAAACGCCTGTGAGTTTAATTCTTAAATGGTTAATGCTAGAACTTAAAAAACGCAGAACAACACTTTAGTTCACAAGAGTACACTGTGCTTCTCTCCTGGTTCATGTATCTCAAAGCTGAATCACTAGGTAGCAAAAGAGTTTCAAACTCACAGGAAAGCGTTTTAGCCAACTGGAAATAATTCCATGTTTCTTAGCTTGTGGGTAATAGGTTTCTTTGTGGATTTCAATGAAACTCAGACAAAATGATTCTTTCTTGTGCCCCTCATGGCTCCCCAAATGTGGTCAATCCACCATGACGGGTTTTTTGTTTAGAGCCTATTGGATGTTTACCCTGATTAGGCGAATTTCACTGAAAACGCCTGTAGTTTAATTCCTCAATGGTTAATACTAGACCTTTGAAAATGCAGAAAAGCACTTCAGATCACAAAGAGCACACTGTGCTTTTGTCCTGGTTCAAGTAAATCAACACTGAATCACTAGGTAGGAAAATAGTTTCAAACTCACATAAAAGCGTTTTAGCCAACGGGAAATAATTCCATGTTTCTTAGCTTCTGGGTACTAGGTCTCCTTGTGTATTTCAATGAAACTCTGACAAAATGATTCTCTCTTGTGCCCCCCTTGGCTCCCCAAATTTGGTCAATCCACCATCACGGGTTTTTTTTTAGAGCCTATTGGATGTTTACTCTGATTAGGCGAATTTCACTGAAAATGCCTGTAGTTTAATTCCTCAATGGTTAATGCTAAAACTTTGGAAATGCAGAAAAGCACTTCAGATCACAAGAGCACACTGTGCTTCTGTCCTGGTTCAAGTATCTCAAAGCTGAATCACTAGGGAACAAAAGAGTTTCAAACTCACAGAAAAGCGTTTTAGCGAACTGGAAATGATTCCTTGTTTTTAGCTTCCGGAAACTAGGTTTCTTTGTGTATTTCAATGAAACTCTGAAAAAATGATTCTCTCTTGTGCCCCCCATGGCTCCCCAAATTTGGTCAATCCACCGTCACGGGTTTTTTGTTTAGAGCCTATTGGATGTTTTCCCTGATTAGGCGAATTTCACTGAAAACGCTTGTAGTTTAATTCCTCAATGGTTAATGCTAGAACTTTGAAAATGCAGAAAAGCACAACAGATCACAAGAGCACACTGTGCTTCTGTCCTGGTTCACGTATCTCAAACCTGAATCACTAGGTAGCAAAGAGTTTCAAACTCACAGGAAAGCGTTTTAGCAAACTGGAAATAATTCCATGTTTCTTAGCTTCTGGGCGCTAGGTTTCTTTGTGTATTTCAATGAAACTCTGAAAAAATCATTCTCTCATGTGCCCCTCAAGGCTCCCCAAGTTTGGTCATCCCACTATCAAGGGTGTTTTGATTAGAGTCTATTGGATGTTTACCCTGATTAGGCGAAAATGCCTAAAAACGCCTGTGAGTTTAACTCTTAAATGGTTAATGCTAGAACTTAAAAAACGCAGAACAACACTTTAGTTCACAAGAGTACACTGTGCCTCTCTCCTGGTTCATGTATCTCAAAGCTGAATCACTAGGTAGCAAAAGAGTTGCAAACTCACAGAAAAGCGATTTAGCCAACTGGAAATAATTCCATGTTTCTTAGCCTGTGGGTACTAGGATGCTTTATGTATTTCAATGAAACTCTGACAAAATGATGCTCTCTTGTGCCCCTCATGGCTCCCTAAATTTCGTCAATAAACCATCACGAGTTTTTTGTTTAGAGCCTATTGGATGTTTACCTTGATTAGGCGAATTTCACTGAAAACGCCTGTAGTTTAATTCCTCAATGATTAATGCTAGAACTTTGTAAATGCAGAAAAGTACTTCAGATCACAAAAGCACACTGTGCTTATGTCCTGGTTAAAGTATCTCAAAGCTGAATCACTAGGTAGCAAAAGAGTTTCAAACTCACAGAAAAGCGTTTTAGTGAACTGGAAATAATTCCATGTTTCTTAGCTTCTGGGCACTAGGTTTCTTTGTGTATTTCAATGAAACTCTGAAGAAATGATTCTCTCATGTGCCCCTCCAGGCTCCCCAAGTTTGGTCATCCCACCATCAAGGGTGTTTTGTTTACAGTTTATTGGATGTTTACCCTGATTAGGCGAAAATGCCTGAAAACGCCTGTGAGTTTAATTCTTAAATGGTTAATGCTAGAACGTAAAAAACGCAGAACAACACTTTAGTTCACAAGAGTACACTGTGCTTCTCTCCTGGTTCATGTATCTCAAAGCTGAATCACTAGGTAGCAAAAGAGTTGCAAACTCACAGAAAAGCGATTTAGCCAACTGGAAATAATTCCATGTTTCTTAGCTTGTGGGTACTAGGTTTCTTTGTGTATTTCAATGAAACTCTGACAAAATGATTCTCTCTTGTGCCCCTGATGGCTCCCTAAATTTGGTCAATCAACCATCACGAGTTTTTTGTTTAGAGCCTATTGGATGTTTACCCTGATTAGGCGAATTTCACTGAAAACGCCTGTAGTTTAATTCCTCAATGGTTAATGCTAGAACTTTGGAAATGCAGAAAAGCATTTCAGATCAGAAGAGCGCACTGTGCTTTTTCCTGGGTCAAGTATCTCAAAGTTGAATCACTCGGTAGCAAAAGAGTTTCAAACTCACAGAAAAGCGATTTAGCCAACTGGAAATAATTCCATGTTTCTTAGCTTCTGGGTACTAGGTTTCTTTGTGTATTTCAATGAAACTCTGACAAAATGATTTTCTCTTGTGCCCCTCAGGGCTCCCCAAATTTGGTCAATCCACCATCACCACTTTTTTTGTTTAGAGCCTATTGGATGTTTAACCTGATTAGGCGAATATTACTGAAAACGCCTGTTAGTTTAATTCCTCAAAGGTCAATGCTAGAACTTTGAAAATGCAGAAAAGCACTTCAGATCACAAGAGCACACTGTGCTTCTTTCCTGGTTCAAGTATCTCAAAGCTGAATCACTAGGTAACAAAAGAGTTTCAAACTCACAGAAAAGCGTTTTAGCGAACTGGAAATAATTAAATGTTTCTTAGCTTCTGGGCACTAGGTTTTTTTTGTTTATTTCAATGAAACTCTGAAAAAATGATTCTCTCATGTGCCCCTCAAGGCTCCCCAGGTTTGGTCATCCCACCATCAAGGGTGTTTTGATTACAGTCTATTGGATATTTACCCTGATTATGCGAAAATGCCTGAAAACGCCTGTGAGTTTAATTCTTTTTTTTTTTTTTTTTTTTTTTTTTTTTGGTACCAGGGATTGAACTCAGGGGCACTTGACCACTGGGCCACATCCCCAGCCCTTTTTTGTATTTTATTAGAGACAGGGTCTCACTGAGTTGCTAAGTGCCTCGCCATTGCTGAGGCTGGCTTTGAACTCGAGATCCTCCTGCCTCAGCCTCCCAAGTGCTGGGATTACAGGTGTGCGCCACCACACCCGGCTGAGTTTAATTCTTAAATGGTTAATGCTATTCCTTTAAAAATGCAGAACAACACTTTAGTTCACAAGAGCACACTGTGCTTCTTTCCTGGTTCAAGTATCTCAAAGCTGAATCACTAGGTAGCAAAAGAGTTTCAAACTCACAGAAAAGCGTTTTAGCCAACTGGAAATAATTCCATGTTTCTTAGCTTGTTGGTACTAGGTTTCTTTGTGTATTTCAAAGAAATTCTCACAAAATGATTCTCTCTTGTGCCCCTCATGGCTCCCCAAATTTGGTCAATCCACCATAACGGTTTTTTTGTTTAGAGCCTATTGGATGTTTACACTGATTAGGCGAATTTCACTGAAAACGCCTGTAGTTTAATTCTTGAATGGTTAATGCTAGAACTTTGAAAATGCAGAAAAGCACAACAGATCACAAGAGCACACTGTGCTTCTGTCCTAGTTCAATTATCTCAAACCTGAATCACTAGGTAGCAAAGAGTTTCAAACTCACAGGAAAGCGTTTTAGCAAACTGGAAATAATTCCATGTTTCTTACCTTCTGGGCGCTAGGTTTCTTTGTGTATTTCAATGAAACTCTGAAAAAATCATTCTCTCATGTGCCCCTCAAGGCTCCCCAAGTTTGGTCATCCCACTATCAAGTGTGTTTTGTTTAGAGTCTATTGGATGTTTACCCTGATTAGGCGAAAATGCCTAAAAACGCCTGTGAGTTTAATTCTTAAATGGTTAATGCTAGAACTTAAAAAATGCAGAACAACACTTTAGTTCACAAGAGTACACTGTGCCTCTCTCCTGGTTCATGTATCTCAAAGCTGAATCACTAGGGAACAAAAGAGTTTCAAACTCACAGAAATGCTTTTTAGCGAACTGGAAATTATTTCATGTTTTTAGCTTCTGGGCACTAGGTTTCTTTGTGTATTTCAATGAAACTCTGAAAAAATGATTCTCTCATGTGCCCCTCAAGGCTCCCCAAGTTTGGTCATCCCACCATCAAGGGTGTTTTGTTTACAGTCTATTGGATGTTTACCCTGATTAGGCGAAAATGCCTGAAAACGCCTGTGAGTTTAATTCTTAAATGGTTAATGCTAGAACTTTAAAAACGCAGAAAAACACTTTAGTTCACAAGAGCACACTGTGCTTCTGTCCTGGTTCAAGTATCTCAAAGATGAATCACTAGGTAGCAAAAGAGTTTCAAACTCACAGAAAAGCGTTTTAGCCAAATGGAAATAATTACATATTTCTTAGCTTGTAGGTACTAGGTTTCTTTGTGGATTTCAATGAAACTCTGACAAAATGATTCTCTCTTGTGCCTCTCATGGCTCTTCAAATGTGGTCAATCCACCATCACGGATTTTTTCTTTAGAGCCTATTGGATGTTTTCCCTGATTAGGCGAATTTCACTGAAAACGCCTGTAGTTTAATTCCTCAATGGTTAATGCTAGACCTTTGAAAATGCGGAAAAGCTCTTCAGATCACAAGAGCACACTGTGCTTTTGTCCTGGTTCAAGTATCTTAAAGCTGAATCACTAGGTACCAAAAGAGTTTCAAACTCACAGAAAAGCGTTTTAGCCAACTGGAAATAATTCCATGTTTCTTAGCATCTGGGTACTAGGTTTCCTTGTGTATGTCAATGAAACTCTGAAAAAATGATTCTCTCTTGTGCCACTCATGACTCCTCAAATTTGGTCATCCCACCATCACGGGTTTTTTGTTTAGAGCCTATTGGATGTTTGCCCTGATTAGGCGAATTTCACTGAAAACGCCTGCAGTTTAATTCCTCAATGGTTAAAGCTAGAACTTTGAAAATGCAGAAAAGCAATTCATATCACAAGAGCACACTGTGCTTCTGTCCTGGTTCAAGTATCTCAAAGCTGAATCACTAGGTAGCAAAAGAGTTTCAAACTCACAGAAAAGCGTTTTAGAGAACTGGAAATAATTCCATGTTTCTTAGCTTCTGGGCACTAGGTTTCTTTTTGTATTTCAATGAAACTCTGACAAAATGATTCTCTCTGGTGTCCGTCATGGTTCCCCAAATTTGGTCATCTCACCATCACGGGTTTTTGGTTAGAGCCTATTGGATGTTTACCTTGATTAGGCGAATTTCATTGAAAACGCCTGTTAGATTAAATCCTCAATGGTTAATGCTAGAACTTTGAAAATGCAGAAAAGCACTTCAGATCACAAGAGCACACTGTGCTTCTTTCCTGGTTCAAGTATCTCAAAGCTGAATCAATAGGTAACAAAAGAGTTTCAAACTCACAGAAAAGCCTTTTTCCGAACTGGAAATAATTCCATGTTTCTTAGCTTCTGGGCACTAGGTTTCTTTGTGTATTTCAATGAAACTCTGAAAAAATGATTCTCTCATGTGCCCCTCAAGGCTCCCCAAGTTTGGTATTCCCACCATCAAGGTGTTTTGTTTACAGTCTATTGGATGTTTACCCTGATTAGGCGAAAATGCCTGAAAACGCCTGTGAGTTTAATTCTTAAATGGTTAATGCTAGAACTTTAAAAATGCAGAACAACACTTTAGTTCACAAGAGCACACTGTGCTTCTGTCCTGGTTCAAGTATCTGAAAGCTGAATCACTAGGTAGCAAAAGAGTTTCAAACTCACAGGAAAGCGTTTTAGCCTACTGGAAATAATTCCATGTTTCTTAGCTTGTTGGTACTAGGTTTCTTTGTGTATTTCAATGAAACTCTGACAAAATGATTCTCTCTTGTGCCCCTCATGGCTCCCCAAATTTGGTCAATCCACCATCACAGGTTTTTTGTTTAGAGCCTACTGGATATTTACCCTGATTAGGCGAATTTCACTGAAAACGCCTCTAGTTTAATTTCTCAATGGTTAATGCTAGAACTTTGAAAATGCAGTAAAGCATTTCAGATCACAAGAACACACTGTGCTCCTGTCCTGGTTCAAGTATCTCAAAGTAGAATCACTAGGTAACAAAAGAGTTTCAAACTCACAGAAAAGCGTTTTAGAGAACTGGAAATAATTCCATGTTTCTTAGCTTCTGGGCACTAGGTTTCTTTGTGTATTTCAATGAAACTCTGAAAAAATGATTCTCTCATGTGCCCCTCCAGGCTCCCCAAGTTTGGTCATCCCACCATCAAGGGTGTTTTGTTTACAGTCTATTGGATGTTTACCCTGATTAGGCGAAAATGCCTGAAAACGCCTGTGAGTTTAATTTTTAAATGGTTAATGCTGGAACTTTAAAAACGCAGAACAACACTTTAGTTCACAAGAGCACACTGTGCTTCTGTCCTGGTTCAAGTATCTCAATGCTGAATCACTAGGTAGCAAAAGAGTTTCAAACTCACAGAAAAGCGATTTAGGCAAATGGAAATAATTCAATGTTTCTTAGCTTCTGGGTATTTGGTTTCTTTGTGTATTTCAATGAAACTCTGACAAAATGATTCTCTCTTGTGCCCCTCATGGCTCGCCAAATTTGGTCATCCCACCATCACAGGTTTTTTGTTAAGAGCATATTGGATGTTTGCCCTGATTAGGCGAATTTCACTGAAAACGCGCCTGCAGTTTAATTCCTCAATGGTTAAAGCTAGAACTTTGAAAATGCAGAAAAGCAATTCATATCACAAGAGCACACTGTGCTCTGTCCTGGTTCAAGTATCTCAAAGCTGAATCACTAGGTAGCAAAAGAGTTTCAAACTCACAGAAAAGCGTTTTAGAGAACTGGAAATAATTCCATGTTTCTTAGCTTGTGGGTACTAGGTTTCTTTGTGGATTTCAATGAAACTCTGAAAAAATGATTCTCTCTTGTGCCCCTCATGGCTCCCCAAGTTTGGTCAATCCACCATCACGGGTTGTTTTGTTTACAGCCTATTGGATATTTACCCTG
Organism: Tamias sibiricus; assembly: GCA_025594165.1. Taxonomy (NCBI): domain Eukaryota; kingdom Metazoa; phylum Chordata; class Mammalia; order Rodentia; family Sciuridae; genus Tamias; species Tamias sibiricus. The sequence continues at coordinate 16,521 of JAKELJ010000089.1, forward strand.
ATTAGGCGAAATTTCACTGAAAACGCCTGTGTAGTTTAATTCCTCAATGGTTAATGCTAGAACTTTGAAAATGCAGAACAGCACTTTAGATCACAAGAGCACACTGTGCTTCTGTCCTGGTTCAAGTATCTCAAAGCTGAATCACTAGGTAACAAAAGAGTTTCAAACTCACAGAAAAGCGTTTTAGGCAACTGGAAATAATTCATGTTTCTTAGCTTCTGGGTACTAGGTTTCTTTGTGTATTTCAATGAAACTCTGACAAAATGATTCTCTCTTGTGCCCCTCATGGCTCGCCAAATTTGGTCAATCCCACCATCACACGGGTTTTTTGTTAAGAGCCTATTGGATGTTTACCCTGATTAGGCGAATTTCACTGAAAACGCCCTGCAGTTTAATTCCTCAATGGTTAAAGCTAGAACTTTGAAAATGCAGAAAAGCAATTCATATCACAAGAGCACACTCTGCTTCTGTCCTGGTTCAAGTATCTCAAAGCTGAATCTCTAGGTAGCAAAAGAGTTTCAAACTCACAGGGAAAGCGTTTTAGCCTAATGGAAATAATTCCATGTTTCTTAGCTTGTGGGTACTAGGTTTCTTTGTGGATTTCAATGAAACTCTGAAAAAATGATTCTCTCTTGTGCCCCTCATGGCTCCCCAAATTTGATCAATCCACCATCACGGGTTTTTTGTTTATAGCCTATTGGATATTTACCCTGATTAGGCGAATTTCACTGAAAACGCCTGTAGTTTAATTCCTCAATGGTTAATGCTAGAACTTTGAAAATGCAGAACAGCACTTCAGATCACAAGAGCACACTGTGCTCCTGTCCAGGTTCAAGTATCTCAAAGTTGAATCACTAGGTAACAAAAGAGTTTCAAACTCACAGAAAAGCGTTTTAGAGAACTGGAAATAATTCCATGTTTCTTAGCTTCTGGGCACTAGGTTTCTCTTGTGTGTATTTCAATGAAACTCTGACAAAATGATTCTCTCTCTTGTGCCCCTCATGGCTCCCCAAATTTGGTCAATCCACCATCACGGGTGTTTTGTTTAGAGCCTATTGGATGTTTACCATGATTGGGCGAATTTCACTGAAAACGTCTGTAGTTTAATTCCTCAATGGTTAATGCAAGAACTTTGGAAATGCAGAAGAGCACTTCAGATTACAAGAGAACACTGTGCTTCTGTCCTGGTTCAAGTATCTCAAAGCTGAATCACTAGGTAACAAAAGAGTTTCAAACTCACAGAAAAGCGTTTTAGCGAACTGGAAATGATTCCTTGTTTTTTAGCTTCTGGGAAATAGGTTTCTTTGTGTATTTCAATGAAACTCTGAAAAAATGATTCTCTCATGTGCCCCTCAAGGCTCCCCAAGTTTGGTCATCCCACCATCAATGGTGTTTTGTTTACAGTCTATTCGATGTTTACCCTGATTAGGATAAAATGCCTGAAAACTCCTGTGAGTTTAATTCTAAAATGGTTAATGCTATTACTTTAAAAACGCAGAACAACTCTTTAGTTCACAAGAGCACACTGTGCTTCTCTCGTGGTTCAAGTATCTCAAAGCTGAATCACTAGGTAGCAAAAGAGTTTCAAACTCACAGAAAAGCATTTTAGCCAACTGGAAATAATTCCATCTTTCTTAGCTTGTGGGTATGATGTTTTTTTGTGTATTTCAATGAAACTCTGACAAAATGATTCTCTCTGTGTGCCTCATGGCTCCCCAAATTTCGTCAATCCATCATACCTGGTTTTTATGTTTAGAGCCTATTGGATGTTTACCCTGATTAGGCGAATTTCACTGAAAACGCCTCTAGTTTAATTTCTCAATGGTTAATGCTAGAACTTTGAAAATGCGGAAAAGCACTTGAGATCACAAGAGCACACTGTTCTTTTGTCCTGGTTCAAGTATCTTAAAGCTGAATCACTAGGTAGCAAAAGAGTTTCAAACTCACAGAAATGCATTTTAACCAACTGGAAATAATTCCATGTTTCTTAGCTTTTGGGTACTAGGTTTCCTTGTGTATTTCAATGAAACTCTGACAAAATGATTCTCTCCTGTGCCCCCCATGGCTCCCCAAATTTGGTCAATCCACCATCACGGGTTTTTTGTTTAGAGCCTATTGGATGTTTACCCTGATTAGATGAATTTCACTGAAAACCCCTGTAGTTTAATTCCTCAATGGTTAATGCAAGAACTTTGGAAATGCAGAAGAGCACTCCACATCACAAGAGCACACTGTGCTTCTGTCCTGGTTCAAGTATCTCAAAGCTGAATCACTAGGTAACAAAAGAGTTTCAAACTCACAGAAAAGAGTTTTAGCGAACTGGAAATGATTCCATGTTTTTAGCTTCTGGGAACTAGGTTTCTTTGTGTATTTCAATGAAACTCTGAAAAATGATTCTCTCATGTGCCCCTCAAGGCTCCCCAAGTTTGGTCATCCCACCATCAAGGGTGTTTTGTTTACAGTCTATTGGATGTTTACCCTGATTAGGCGAAAATGCCTGAAAACGCCTGTGAGTTTAATTTTTTAAATGGTTAATGCTGGAACTTTAAAAACGCAGAACAACACTTTAGTTCACAAGAGCACACTGTGCTTCTGTCCTGGTTCAAGTATCTCAAAGCTGAATCACTAGGTAGCAAAAGAGTTTCAAACTCACAGAAAAGCGTTTTAGCCAACTGGAAATAATTCCATGTTTCTTAGCTTCTGGGTACTAGGTTTCTTTGTGTATTTCAGTGAAACTGTGAACTCAAAAATGATTCTCTCTTGTGCCACTCATGGCTCCTCAAATTTGGTCATCCCACCATCACGGGTTTTTTGTTTAGAGCCTATTGGATGTTTGCCCTGATTAGGCGAATTTCACTGAAAACGACTGCAGTTTAATTCCTCAATGGTTAAAGCTAGAACTTTGAAAATGTAGAAAAGCAATTCATATCACAAGAGCACACTGTGCTTCTGTCCTGGTTCAAGTATCTCAAAGCTGAATCACTAGGTAGCAAAAGAGTTTCAAACTCACAGAAAAGCGTTTTAGAGAACTGGAAATAATTCCATGTTTCTTAGCTTCTGGGCACTAGGTTTCTTTTTGTATTTCAATGAAACTCTGACAAAATGATTCTCTCTGGTGTCCGTCATGGTTTCCACAAATTTGGTCATCTCACCATCACGGGTTTTTTTTTGTTTAGAGCCTATTGGATGTTTACCTTGATTAGGCGAATTTCATTGAAAACGCCTGTTAGATTAAATCCTCAATGGTTAATGCTAGAACTTTGAAAATGCAGAAAAGCACTTCAGATCACAAGAGCACACTGTGCTTCTGTCCTGGTTCAAGTATCTCAAAGCTGAATCACTAGGTAACAAAAGAGTTTCTAACTCACAGAAAAGCGTTTTAGCGAACTGGAAATGATTCCATGGTTTTAGCTTCTGAGAACGAGGTTTCTTTGTGTATTTCAATGAAACTCTGAAAAATGATTCTCTCATGTGCCCCTCAAGGCTCCCCAAATTTGGTGATCCCACCATCAAGGGTGTTTTGTTTACAGTCTATTGGATGTTTACCCTGATTAGGCGAAAATGCCTGAAAACGCCTGTGAGTTTAATTTTTAAATGGTTAATGCTACAACTTTAAAAACGCAGAACAACACTTTAGATCACAAGAGCACACTGTGCTTCTGTCCTGGTTCAAGTATCTCAAAGGTGAATCACTAGGTAGCAAAAGAGTTTCAAACTCACAGAAAAGCGTTTTAGCCAACTGGAAATAATTCCATGTTTCTTAGCTTGTGGGTACTAGGTTTCTTTGTGTATTTCAATGAAACTGTGACACAATGATTCTCTCTTGTGCCCCTCATGGCTCCCCAAATTTGGTCAATCCACCATCACGTGTTTTTTGTTTAGAGCCTATTGGATATTTACCCTGATTAGACGAATTTCACTGAAAACGCTTGTAGTTTAATTACTCAATGGTTAATGCTAGAACTTTGGAAATGCAGAAAAGCACTTCAGATCACAAGAGCACACTGTGCTTCTGTCCTGGTTCAAGTATCTCAAAGCTGAATCACTAGGGAACAAAAGAGTTTCAAACTCACAGAAAAGCGTTTTTTAGCGAACTGGAAATTATTCCAAGTTTTTAGCTTCTGGGCACTAGGTTTCTTTGTGTATTTCAATGAAACTCTGAAAAAATGATTGCCTCATGTGCCCCTCAAGGCTCCCCCAGTTTGGTCATCCCACCATCAAGGATGTTTTGTTTACAGTCTATTGGATGTTTACCCTGATTAGGCAAAAATGCCTGAAAAAACCCTGTGAGTTTAATTCTTAAATGGTTAATGCTAGAACTTTAAAAATGCAGAAAAACACTTTAGTTCACAAGAGCACACTGTGCTTCTGTCCTGGATCAAGTATCTCAAAGCTGAATCACTAGGTAGCAAAAGAATTGCAAACTCACAGAAAAGCGATTTAGCCAACTGGAAATAATTCCATGTTTCTTAGCTTCTGGGTACTAGGTTTCTTTGTGGATTTCAATGAAACTCTGACAAAATGATTATCTCTTGTGCCCCTCATGGCTCCCCAAATTTGTTCAATCCCACCATCACGGGTTTTTTGTTTAGAGCCTATTGGATGTTTACCCTGATTAGGTGAATTTCACTGAAAACGCTTGTAGTATTATTCCTCAATGGTTAATGTTAGAACTTTGAAAATGCAGAAAAGCACTTCAGATCACAAGAGCACACTGTGCTCCTGTCCTGGTTCAAGTATCTCAAAGCTGAATCACTAGGTAACAAAAGAGTTTCAAACTCACAGAAAAGCATTTTAGAGAACTGGAAATAATTCCATGTTTCTCAGCATCTGGGCACTAGGTTTCTTTGTGTATTTCAATGAAACTCTGAAAAAATGATTCTCTCATGTGCCCCTCAAGGCTCCCCAAGTTTGGTCATTTCACCATCAAGCTTACTTTGTTTACAGTCTATTGGATGTTTACCCTGATTAGGCGAAAATGCCTGAAAATGCCTGTGAGTTTAATTCTTAAAATGGTTAATGCTAGAACTTTAAAAATGCAGAAAAAACACTTTAGTTCACAAGAGCACACTGTGCTTCTCTCCTGGTTCAAGTATCTCAAAGCTGAATCACTAGGTAGCAAAAGAGTTTCAAACTCACAGAAAAGCATTTTAGCCAACTGGAAATAATTCCATGTTTCGTAGCTTGTGAGTACTAGGTTTCCTTGTGTATTTCAATGAAACTCTGACAAAATGATTCTCTATTGTGCCCCTCATGGCTCCGCAAATTTGGTCAATCCACCATCACGGTTTTTTGTTTAGAGCCTATTGGATGTTTACCCTGATTAGGCGAATTTCACTGAAAACGCCTGTAGTTTAATTCCTCAATGGTTAATTGCTAGAACTTTAAAAATGCAGAAAAGCATTTCAGATCAGCAAGAGCGCACTGTGCTTTTGTCCTGGTTCAAGTATTTCAAAGTTGAATCACTAGGTAGCAAAAGAGTTTCAAACTCACAGAAAAGCGATTTAGCCAACTGGAAATAATTCCATGTTTCTTAGCTTCTGGGTAATAGGTTTCTTTGTGTATTTCAATGAAACTCTGACAAAATGATTTTCTCTTGTGCCCCTCATGGCTCCCCAAATTTGGTCATCCCACCATCACGGGGTTTTTTGTTTAGAGTTATTGGATATTTACCCTGATTAGGCGAATTTCACTGAAATCGCCTGTAGTTTAATTCCTCAATGGTTAAAGCTAGAACTTAGAAAATGCAGAAAAGCACTTCAGATCACAAGAGCACATTCTGCTTCTTTCTTGGTTCAAGTATCTCAAAGCTGAATGACTAGGTAACAAAAGAGTTTTCAAACTCACAGAAAACCGTTTTAGCGAACTGGAAATAATTCCATGTTTCTTACCTTCTGGGCACTAGGTTTCTTTATGTATTTCAATGAAACTCTGACAAAATGATTCTATCAAGTACCCCTCAAGGCTCCCCAGGTTTGGTCATCCCACCATCAAGGGTGTTTTGATTACAGTCTATTGGATATTTACCCTGATTATGCGAAAAATGCCTGAAAACACCTGTGAGTTTAATTCTTACGTGGTTAATGCTATTACTTTTAAAACGCGGAAGAACACTTTAGTTCACAAGAGCACACTGTGCTTCTCTCCTGGTTCAAGTATCTCAAAGCTGAATCACTAGGTAGCAAAAGAGTTTCAAAATCACAGAAAAGCGTTTTAGCCAACTGGAAATAATTCCATGTTTCTTAGCTTGTGGGTACTAGGTTTCTTCGTGTATTTCAATGAAACTCTGACAAAATGATTCTCTCTTGTGCCCCTCATGGCTCCCCAAATTTGATCGATCCACCGTCACGGCTTTTTTGTTTGGAGCCTATTGGATGTTTACCCTGATAGGGCGAATTTCACTGAAAACGCCTGTAGATTAATTCCTCAATGGTTAATGCTAGAACTTTGAAAATGCAGAAAAGCACTTTAGTTCACAAGAGCACACTGTGCTTCTGTCCTGGTTCAAGTATCTATAAGCTGAATCACTAGGTAGCAAAAGATTTTCAAACTCACAGAAAAGCGTTTTAGCCAACAGGAAATAATTTCATGTTTCTTAGCTTGTGGGTACTAGGTTTCTTTGTGTACTTCAATGAAACTCTGACAAAATGATTCTCTCTTGTGCCCCTCATGGTTCCCCAAATTTGGTCAATCCACCATCACGTGTTTTTTGTTTAGAGCCTATTGGATGATTACCCTGATTTGGCGAATTTCACTGAAAACGCCTGTAGTTTTATTCCTCAATGGTTAATGCTAGAACTTTGGAAATGCAGAAAAGCACTTCAGATCACAAAAGCACACTGTGCTTCTTTCTTGGTTCAAGTATCTCAAAGGTTAATCACTAGGTAGCAAAAAGAGATTCAAACTCACAGAAAAGCGTTTTAGCGAACTGGAAATAATTCCATGTTTCTTAGATTCTGGGCACTAGGTTTCTTTGTGTATTTCAATGAAACTCTGACAAAATGATTCTCTCTTGTGCCCCTCATGGCTCCCCAAATTTAGTCGATCCACCATCACGGGTTTTGTGTTTAGTGCCTATTGGATGTTTACACTGATTAGGCGAACTTCACTGAAAAAGCCTGTAGTTTAATTCCTCAATGGTTAATGCTAGAACTTTGGAAATGCAGAAAAGCACTTCAGATCACAAGAGCACACTGTGCTTCTGTCCTGGTTCAAGTATCTCAAAGCTGAATCACTAGGTAGCAAAAGAGTTTCAAACTCACAGAAAAAAAAAGCGTTTTAGCGAACTGGAAATTATTCCATGTTTCTTAGCTTCTGGGCACTAGGTTTCTTTGTGTATTTCAATGAAACTCTGAAAAAATGATTCTCTCATGTGCCCCTCAATGCTCCCCAAGTTTTGGTCATCCCACCATCAAGGGTGTTTTTTTTTACAGTCTATTGGATGTTTACCCTGATTAGGCGAAAATGCCGGAAAACGCCTGTGATTTTAATTCTTAAAATGGTTAATGCTAGAACTTTAAAAATGCAGAACAACTCTGTAGTTCACAAGAACACACTGTGCTTCTCTCCTGGTTCAAGTGTCTCAAAGCTGAATCACTAGGTAGCAAAGAGTTTCAAACTCACAGAAAAGCGTTTTAGTCAACTGGAAATAATTCCATATTTCTTAGCCTGTGGGTACTAGGTTTCTTCGTGTATTTCAATGAAACTCTGACAAAAATGATTCTCTCTTGTGCCCCTCATGGCTCCCCAAATTTGGTCAATCCACCATCATGTGTTTTTTTGTTTAGAGCCTATTAGATATTTACCCTGATTTGGCGAATTTATCTGAAAACGCCTGTAGTTTTATTCCTCAATGGTTAACGCTAGAAATTTGGAAATGCAGAAAAGCACTTCAGATCACAAAAGCACACTGTGCTTCTTTCTTGGTTCAAGTATCTCAAAGCTGAATCACTAGGTAGCAAAAGAGTTTCAAACTCACAGAAAAGCGTTTTAGCGAACTGGAAATAATTCCATGTTTCTTAGCTTCTGGGCACTAGGTTTCTTGTGTATTTCAATGAAACTCTGAAAAAATGATTCTCTCATGTTCCCCTCAAGGCTCCCCAAGTTTGGTCATCCCACCATCAAGGGTGTTTTTGTTTAGAGCCTATTGGATGTTTACCCTGATTAGGCGAAAAATGCCTGAAAACGCCTGTGAGTTTTAATTCTTAAATGGTTAATGCTAGAACTTTAAAAACGCAGAACAACACTTTAGTTCACAAGAGCACACTGTGCTTCTCTCCTGGTTCAAGTATCTCAAAGCTGAATCTCTAGGTAGAAAAGAGTTTCAAACTCACAGAAAAGCATTTTATCCAACTGGAAATAATTCCATGTTTCTTAGCTTGTGGGTACTAGGTCTTTGTGTATTTCAATGAAACTCTGACAAAATGATTCTCTCTTGTGCCCTCATGGCTCCCCAAATTTGTCCATACCCCACCATCACGGGTATTTGTGTTTTAGAGCCTATTCGATGTTTACACTGATTAGTCGAACTTCACTGAAAACGCCTGTAGTTTAATTCCTCAATGGTTAATGCTAGAACTTTGGAAATGCAAAAAAGCACTTCCGATCACAAGAGCACACTGTGCTTCTCTCCTGGTTCAAGTATCTCAAAGCTGAATCACTAGGTAGCAAAAGAGTTTCAAACTCACAGAAAAGAGTTTTAGCGAACTGGAAATAATTCCTTGTTTTTAGCTTCTGGGAACTAGGTTTCTTTGTGTATTTCAATGAAACTCTGAAAAAATGATTCTCTCATGTGCCCCTCAAGGCTCCCCAAGTTTGGTCATCCCACCATCAATGGTGTTTTGTTTACAGTCTATTCGATGTTTACCCTGATTAGGATAAAATGCCTGAAAAACTCCTGTGAGTTTAATTCTTAAATGGTTAAAGCTATTACTTTAAAAAACGCAGAACAACTCTTTAGTTCACAAGAGCACACTGTGCTTCTCTTGTGGTTCAAGTATCTCAAAGCTGAATCACTAGGTAGCAAAAGAGTTTCAAACTCACAGAAAAGCGTTTTAGCCAACTGGGAAAAATAATTCCATCTTTCTTAGCTTGTGGGTATGATGTTTTTTTTTGTGTATTTTAATGAAACTCTGACGAAAATGATTTCTCTCTTGTGTGCCTCATGGCTCCCCAAATTTCGTCAATCCATCATACCTGGTTTTATGTTTTAGAGCCTATTGGATGTTTACCCTGATTAGGCGAATTTCACTGAAAACGCCTCTAGTTTAATTTCTCAATGGTTAATGCTAGAACTTTGAAAATGCGGAAAAGCACTTGAGATCACAAGAGCACACTGTTGTTCTTTTTGTCCTGGTTCAAGTATCTTAAAGCTGAATCACTAGGTAGCAAAAGATGAGTTTCAAACTCACAGAAAAGCATTTTAGCCAACTGGAAATAATTCCATGTTTCTTAGCTTTTGGGTACTAGGTTTCCTTGTGTATTTCAATGTGAAAACTCTGACAAAATGATTCTCTCCTGTGCCCCCATGGCTCCCCAAATTTGGTCAATCCACCATCACGGGTTTTTTGTTTAGAGCCTATTGGATGTTTACCCTGATTAGGCGAATTTCACTGAAAACGCCTGTAGTTTAATTCCTCAATGGTTAATGCTAGAACTTTGGAAATGCAGAAAAGCACTTCACATCACAAGAGCACACTGTGCTTCTGTCCTGGTTCAAGTATCTCAAAGCTGAATCACTAGGTAGCAAAAGAGTTTCAAACTCACAGAAAAAGAGTTTTAGCGAACTGGAAATGATTCCATGTTTTTAGCTTCTGGGAACTAGTTTTCTTTGTGTATTTCAATGAAACTCTGAAAAATGATTCTCTCATGTGCCCCTCAAGGCTCCCCAAGTTTGGTCATCCCACCATCAAGGGTGTTTTGTTTACAGTCTATTGGATGTTTACCCTGATTAGGCGAAAATGCCTGAAAACGCCTGTGAGTTTAATTCTTAAATGGTTAATGCTGGAACTTTAAAAACGCAGAACAACTCTTAGTTCACAAGAGCACACTGTGCTTCTCTCCTGGTTCAAGTATCTCAAAGCTGAATCACTAGGTAGCAAAAGAGTTTCAAAACTCACAGAAAAGCGTTTTAGCCAACTGGAAATAATTCCATGTTTCTTAGCTTGTGGGTACTAGGTTTTCTTTGTGTATTTCAATGAAACTCTGACAAAATGATTCTCTCTTGTGCCCCTCATGGCTCCCCAAATTTGGTCAATCCACCATCACGGGTTTTTGTTTAGAGCCTATTGGATGTTTACCCTGATTAGGCGAATTTCACTGAAAACGCCTGTAGTTTTAATTCCTCAATGGTTAAAGCTAGAACTTTGAAATGCAGAAAAGCACTTCAGATCACAAGAGCACACTGTGCTTCTTTCTTGGTTCAAGTATCTCAAAGCTGAATCACTAGGTAGCAAAAGAGTTTCAAACTCACAGAAAAGCGTTTTAGCGAACTGGAAATAATTCCATGTTTCTTAGCTTCTGGGCACTAGGTTTCTTTGTGTATTTCAATGAAACTCTGAAAAAATGATTCTCTCATGTTCCTCTCAGGTTCCCCAAATTTGGTCATCCCACCATCAAGGGTGTTTTTGTTTAGAGCCTATTGGATGTTTACCCTGATTAGGCGAAATTCCTGAAAACGCCTGTGAGTTTACTTCTTAAATGGTTAATGCTAGAACTTTAAAAACGCAGAAAAACACTTTTAGTTCACAAGAGCACACTGTGCTTCTCTCCTGGTTCAAGTATCTCAAAGCTGAATCTCTAGGTAGGCAAAAAGAGTTTCAAACTCACAGAAAAGCGTTTTATCCGAACTGGAAATAATTCCATGTTTCTTAGCTTCTGGGTACTAGGTTTCTTTGTGTATTTCAATGAAACTCTGACAAAATGATTCTCTCATGTGCCCCTCATGGCTCCCCAAATTTGGTCCATCCCACCATCAACGGGTATTTTGTTTAGAGCCTATTGGATGTTTACCCTGATTAGGCGAAATTCACTGAAAACGCCTGTAGTTTAATTCCTCAATGGTTAATGCTAGAACTTTGGAAATGCAGAACAAGCACTTTAGATCACAAGAGCACACTGTGCTTCTGTCCTGGTTCAAGTATCTCAAAGCTGAATCACTAGGTAGCAAAATAGTTTCAAACTCACAGAAAAGCGTTTTAGCGAACTGGAAATAATTCCATGTTTTTAGCTTGTGGGTACTAGGTTTCTTTGTGTATTTCAATGAAACTCTGAAAAAATGATTCTCTCATGTGCCCCTCAAGGCTCCCCAAGTTTGGTCATCCACCATCACGGGTTTTTTGTTTACAGTCTATTGGATGTTTACCCTGATTAGGCGAATTTGCCTGAAAACGCCTGTTAGTTTAATTCTTAAATGGTTAATGCTAGAACTTTAAAAACGCAGAACAACACTTTAGTTCACAAGAGCACACTGTGCTTCTGTCCTGGTTCAAGTATCTTAAAGCTGAATCACTAGGTAGCAAAAGAGTTTCAAACTCACAGAAAAGCGTTTTAGCCAACTGGAAATAATTCCATGTTTCTTAGCTTTTGGGTATGATAGGTTTTTTTGTTGTATTTCAATGAAACTCTGACAAAATGATTCTCTCTTGTACCCCTCATGGCTCCCCAAATTTGGTCAATCCCACCATCACGGGTTTTTTGTTTAGAGCCTATTGGATGTTTACCCTGATTAGGCGAATTTCACTGAAAACGCCTGTAGTTTAATTCCTCAATGGTTAAAGCTAGAACTTTGAAAATGCAGAAAAGCACTTCAGATCACAAGAGCACACTGTGCTTCTGTCCTGGTTCAAGTATCTCAAAGCTGAATCACTAGGTAGCAAAAGAGTTTTTCAAACTCACAGAAAAGCGTTTTAACCAACTGGAAATAATTCCATTTTTCTTAGCTTCTGGGTACTAGGTTTCTTTGTGTATTTCAATGAAACTCTGACAAAATGATTCTCTCAAGTGCCCCTCATGGCTCCCCAAATTTGGTCATCCCACCATCACGGGTTTTTTGTTTACAGCCTATTGGATGTTTACCCTGATTATGCGATGAATTTCACTGAAAAACCCTGTAGTTTAATTCCTCAATGGTTAATGCTAGAACTTTTAAAATGCAGAAGAGCACTTCAGATCACAAGAGCACACTGTGCTTCTCTCCTGGTTCAAGTATCTCAAAGCTGAATCACTAGGTACAAAAGAGTTTCAAACTCACAGAAAAGCGTTTTAGCGAACTGGAAATAATTCCATGTTTTTAGCTTCTGGGGAACTAGGTTTCTTCGTGTATTTCAATGAAACTCTGAAAAAATGATTCTCTCATGTGCCCCTCAAGGCTCCCCAAGTTTGGATCATCCACCATCAAGGTGTTTTTGTTTACAGTCTATTGGATGTTTACCCTGATTAGGGCGAAAATTCACTGAAAACGCCTGTGAGTTTAATTCCTTAAATGGTTAATGCTAGAACTTTAAAAATGCAGAAAAACACTTTAGTTCACAAGAGCACACTGTGCTTCTGTCCTGGTTCAAGTATCTCAAAGCTGAATCACTAGGTAGCAAAAGAGTTTCAAACTCACAGAAAAGCGTTTTAGCCAACTGGAAATAATTCCATGTTTCTTAGCTTGTGGGTACTAGGTTTCTTTGTGTACTTCAATGAAACTCTGACAAAATGATTCTCTCTTGTGCCCGCTCATGGCTCCCCAAATTTGGTCAATCCACCATCACGGGTTTTTTGTTTAGAGCCTATTGGATGTTTACCCTGATTAGGCGAAATTTCACTGAAAAAACGCCTGTAGTTTAATTCCTCAATGGTTAATGCTAGAACTTTGGAAAATGCAGAAAAGCAATTCAGATCACAAGAGCACACTGTGCTTCTTTCCTGGTTCAAGTATCTCAAAGCTGAATCACTAGGTAGCAAAGAGTTTCAAACTCACAGAAAAGCGTTTTAGCGAACTGGAAATAATTCCATGTTTCTTAGCTTCTGGGCACTAGGTTTCTTTTTGTATTTCAATGAAACTCTGACAAAATGATTCTCTCTTGTGCCCCTCATGGCTCCCCAAATTTGTCGATCCCACCATCACGGGTTTTTGTGTTTAGAGCCTATTGGATGTTTACCCTGATTTAGGCGAATTTCATTGAAAAAAGCCTGTTAGGTTTAATTCCTCAATGGTTAATGCTAGAACTTTGAAAATGCAGAAAAGCACTTCAGATCACAAGAGCACACTGTGCTTCTTTCCTGGTTCAAGTATCTCAAAGCTGAATCACTAGGTAACAAAAGAGTTTCAAACTCACAGAAAAGCGTTTTAGCGAACTGGAAATAATTCCATGTTTCTTAGCTTCTGGGCACTAGGTTTCTTTGTGTATTTCAATGAAACTCTGAAAAAATGATTCTCTCATGTGCCCCTCAAGGCTCCCCAAGTTTGGTCATCCCACACCATCAAGGGTGTTTTGTTTACAGTCTATTGGATGTTTACCCTGATTAGGCGAAAATGCCTGAAAACGCCTGTGAGTTTAATTCTTAAATGGTTAATGCTAGAACTTTAAAAATGCAGAACAAACACTCTTAGTTCACAAGAGCACACTGTGCTTCTGTCCTGGTTCAAGTATCTCAAAGCTGAATCACTAGGTAGCAAAAAGTTTCAAACTCACAGAAAAGCGTTTTAGCCAACTGGAAATAATTCCATGTTTCTTAGCTTGTGGGTACTAGGTTTCTTTGTGTATTTCAATGAAAACTCTGACAAAATGATTCTCTCTTGTGCCCCTCATGGCTCCCCAAATTTGGTCAATCCACCATCATGGGGTTTTTTGTTTAGAGCCTATTGGATGTTTACCCTGATTAGGCGAATTTCACTGAAAACGCCTGTTAGTTTATTCCTCAATGGTTAATGCTAGAACTTTGGAAAATGCGGAAAAGCACTTCAGATCACAAGAGCACACTGTGCTTCTTGTCCTGGTTCAAGTATCTCAAAGCTGAATCACTAGGTAGCAAAAGAGTTTCAAACTCACAGAAAAGCGTTTTAGCCAACTGGAAATAATTCCATGTTTCTTAGCTTTGGGTACTAGGTTTCTTTGTGTATTTCAATGAAACTCTGACAAAATGATTCTCTCTGTTCCCCTCATTGGCTCCCCAAATTTGGTCATCCCACCATCACGGGTGTTTTTGTTTAGAGTCCTATTGGATATTTACCCTGATTAGGCGAATTTCACTGAAAACGCCTGTAGTTTTAATTCCTTAAATGGTTAATGCTAGAACTTTAAAAATGCAGAAAAGCACTTCAGATCACAAAGAGCACACTGTGCTTCTTTCTTGTTCAAGTATCTCAAAGCTGAATGACTAGGTAGCAAAAGAGTTTCAAACTCACAGAAAAGCGTTTTAGCGAACTGGAAATAACTTCCATGTTTCTTAGCTTCTGGGCACTAGGTTTCTTTTATGTATTTCAATGAAACTCTGACAAAATGATTCTCTCTTGTGCCCCTCATGGCTCCCCATGGTTTGGTCATCCACCATCAAGGGTGTTTGTGTTTAGAGCCTATTGGATATTTACCCTGATTAGGCGAAAATGCCTGAAAACACCTGTGAGTTTAAATTCTTAAATGGTTAATGCTAGTACTTTAAAAAAACGCAGAAAACACTTAGTTCACAAGAGCACACTGTGCTTCTCTCCTGGTTCAAGTATCTCAAAGCTGATTCACTAGGTAGCAAAAGAGTTTCAAAATCACAGATAAAAAGGCGTTTTAGCCAACTGGAAATAATTCCATGTTTCTTAGCTTGTGGGTACTAGGTTTCTTTGTGTATTTTCAATGAAACTCTGACAAAATGATTCTCTCTTGTGCCCCTCATGGCTCCCCAAATTTGATCATCCACCATCACGGGTTTTTTTGTTTAGAGCCTATTGGATGTTTACCCTGATTAGGGCGAATTTCACTGAAAACGCCTGTAGATTTAATTCCTCAATGGTTAATGCTAGAACTTTGAAAAAAATGCAGAAAAGCAACTTTAGATCACAAGAGCCACACTGTGCTTCTGTCCTGGTTCAAGTTATCTCATAAGCTGAAATCACTAGGTAGCAAAAGAGTTTCAAAACTCACAGAAAAGCGTTTTAGCCACTGGAAATAATTTTCCCATGTTTCTTAGCTTGTGGGTACTAGGTTTCTTTGTGTATTTCAATGAAACTCTGACAAAATGATTCTCTCTTGTGCCCCTCATGGCTCCCCAAATTTGGTCAATCCACCATCAAGGGTGTTTTTTGTTTAGAGCCTATTGGATGTTTACCCTGATTTGGCGAATTTCACTGAAAACGCCTGTAGTTTTATTCCTCAATGGTTAATGCTAGAACTTTGGAAATGCAGAAAAGCACTTCAGATCACAAAAGCACACTGTGCTTCTTTCTTGGTTCAAGTATCTCAAAGTTAATCACTAGGTAGCAAAAGAGATTCAAACTCACAGAAAAGCGTTTTAGCGAACTGGAAATACTTTCCATGTTTCTTAGATTCTGGGCACTAGGTTTCTTTGTGTATTTCAATGAAACTCTGACAAAATGATTCTCTCTTGTGCCCCTCAAGGCTCCCAAATTTGAGTCGATCCACCATCACGGGTTTTGTATTTTTAGTGCCCCTATTGGATGTTTACACTGATTAGGCGAACTTCACTGAAAACGCCTGTAGTTTAATTCCTCAATGGTTAATGCTAGAACTTTGGAAATGCAGAAAAGCACTTCAGATCACAAGAGCACACTGTGCTTCCTCTCCTGGTTCAAGTATCTCAAAGCTGAATCACTAGGTAGCAAAAGAGTTTCAAACTCACAGAAAAGCGTTTTAGCGAACTGGAAATTATTCCATCGAGATTTTCTTAGCCTAGGGTCCCCTGGGGCACTAGGTTTCTTCTTTTGTATTTCAATGAAACTCTGAAAAAATGATTCTCTCATGTGCCCCTCAAGGCTCCCCAAGTGTGTATTTCAAGTCATCCACCATCAAGGGTGTTTTTTTTACAGTCTATTGGATGTTTACCCTGATTAGGCGAAAATGCCCTGAAAACGCCTGTGATGTTTAATTCTTAAATGGTTAATGCTAGAACTTTAAAAATGCAGAACAACTCTGTAGTTCACTCAAGAACACACTGTGGCTTCTCTCTCCTGGTTCAAGTGTCTCAAAGCTGAATCACTAGGTAGCAAAAGAGTTTCAAACTCACAGAAAAGCGTTTTAGACAACTGGAAATAATTCCATATTTCTTAGCCTGTGGGTACTAGGTTTTTCTTCGTGTATTTCAATGAAACTCTGACAAAATGATTCTCTCTTGTGCCCCTCATGGCTCCCCAAATTTGGTCCAATCCACCATCATGTGTTTTTTTTGTTATAGAGCCTATTAGATATTTACCCTGATTTATGGCGAATTTATCTGAAAACGCACTGTTAGTTTTATTCCTCAATGGTTAACGCTAGAATTTTGGAAATGCAGAAAAGCACTTCAGATCACAAAAGCACACTGTGCTTCTTTTCTTGGTTCAAGTATACATCAAAGCGTGAATCACTAGGTAGCAAAAGAGTTTCAAACACACAGAAAAGCGTTTTAGCGAACTGGAAATAATTCCATCGTTTCTTAGCTTCTGGCACTCAGGTTTCTTTGTGTATTTCAATGAAACTCTGAAAAAATGATTCTCTCATGTTCCTCTCAAGGCTCCCCAAGTTTGGTCATCCCACCATCAAGGGTTTGTGTTTTGTTTAGAGCCTATTGGTATGTTTACCCTGATTAGCGAAAATGCCTGAAAACGCCTGTGAGTTTACTTCTTTAATGGTTAATGCTAGAAACTTTAAAAACACAGAACAACACTTTAGTTCACAAGAGCACACTGTGCTTCTCTCCTGTTCAAGTATCTCTAAGCTGAATCTCTAGGTATGGAAAAGAGTTTCAAACTCACAGGAAAAGCATTTTATCCAACTGAAATAATTCCATGTTTCTTAGCTTGTGGGTACTAGGTCTTTGTGTATTTCAATGAAACTCTGACAAAATGATTCTCTCTTGTGCCCCTCATGGCTCCCCAAATTTAGTCCATTCACCATCACGGGTTTTGTGTTTAGAGCCTATTCGATGTTTACACTGATTAGTCGAACTTCACTGAAAACGCCTG
>JAKELJ010000089.1:33775-103670 GCA_025594165.1 Tamias sibiricus
AACATCGAATAGGCTCTAACACACAAAACCCGTGATGGTGAATGGACTAAATTTGGGGAGCCATGAGGGGCACAAGAGAGAATCATTTTGTCAGAGTTTCATTGAAATACACAAAGACCTAGTACCCACAAGCTAAGAAACATGGAATTATTTCCAGTTGGATAAAATGCTTTTCTGTGAGTTTGAAACTCTTTTCCAACCTAGAGATTCAGCTTTGAGATACTTTGAACCAGGAGAGAAGCACAGTGTGCACTTGTGAACTAAAGTGTTTGTTCTGCGTTTTTAAAGTTCTAGCATTAACCATTTAAGAATAAAACTCACAGGCGTTTTCAGGCATTTTCGCCTAATCAGGGTAAACATCCAATAGGCTCTAAACAAAACACCCTTGATGGTGGGATGACCAAACTTGGGAGCCTTGAGAGGAACATGAGAGAGAATCATTTTTTCAGAGTTTCATTGAAATACACAAAGAAACCTAGTGCCCAGAAGCTAAGACACATGGAATTATTTCCAGTTCGCTAAAACGCTTTTCTGTGAGTTTGAAACCTCTTTTGCTACCTAGTGATTCAGCTTTGAGATACTTGAACCAAGAAAGAAGCACAGTGTGCTTTTGTGATCTGAAGTGCTTTACTGCATTTCCAAATTTCTAGCGTTAACCATTGAGGAATAAAACTACAGGCGTTTTCAGATAAATTCGCCAAATCAGGGTAAATATCCAATAGGCTCTAAACAAAAAACACATGATGGTGGATTGACCAAATTTGGGGAGCCATGAGGGGGCACAAGAGAGAATCATTTTGTCAGAGTTTCATTGAAATACACGAAGAAACCTAGTACCCACAAGCTAAGAAATATGGAATTATTTCCAGTTGGCTAAAACGCTTTTCTGTGAGTTTGAAACTGTTTGCTACCTAGTGATTCAGCTTTGAGACACTTGAACCAGGAGAGAAGCACAGTGTGTTCTTGTGAACTACAGAGTTGTTCTGCATTTTTAAAGTTCTAGCATTAACCATTTAAGAATTAAAAATCACAGGCGTTTTCAGGCATTTTCGCCTAATCAGGGTAAACATCCAATAGACTGTAAAAAAAACACCCTTGATGGTGGGATGACCAAACTTGGGGAGCCTTGAGGGGCACATGAGAGAATCATTTTTTCAGAGTTTCATTGAAATACACAAAGAAACCTAGTGCCCAGAAGCTAAAAAACATGGAATAATTTCCAGTTCGCTAAAACGCTTTTCTGTGAGTTTGAAACTCTTTTGCTACCTAGTGATTCAGCTTTGAGATACTTGAACCAGGACAGAAGCACAGTGTGCTCTTGTGATCTGAAGTGCTTTTCTGCATTTCCAAAGTTCTAGCATTAACCATTGAGGAATTAAACTACAGGCTTTTTCAGTGAATTTCGCCTAATCAGTGTAAACATCCAATAGGCACTAAACACAAAAACCCGTGATGGTGGATCGACTAAATTTGGGGAGCCATGAGGGGCACAAGAGAGAATCATTTTGTCAGAGTTTCATTGAAATACACAAAGAAACCTAGTGCCCAGAATCTAAGAAACATGGAATTATTTCCAGTTCGCTAAAACGCTTTTCTGTGAGTTTTGAATCTCTTTTGCTACCTAGTGATTAACCTTTGAGATACTTGAACCAAGAAAGAAGCACAGTGTGCTTTTGTGATCTGAAGTGCTTTTCTGCATTTCCAAAGTTCTAGCATTAACCATTGAGGAATAAAACTACAGGCGTTTTCAGTGAAAATTCGCCAAATCAGGGTAATCATCCAATAGGCTCTAAACAAAAAACACGTGATGGTGGATTGACCAAATTTGGGGAACCATGAGGGCACAAGAGAGAATCATTTTGTCAGAGTTTCATTGAAGTACACAAAGAAACCTAGTACCCACAAGCAAAGAAACATAAAATTATTTCCTGTTTGGCTAAAACGCTTTTCTGTGAGTTTGAAAATCTTTTGCTACCTAGTGATTCAGCTTATAGATACTTGAACCAGGACAGAAGCACAGTGTGCTCTTGTGAACTAAAGTGCTTTTCTGCATTTTTCAAAGTTCTAGCTTTAACCATTGAGGAATTAAACTACAGGCGATTTCAGTGAAATTCGCCTAATCAGGGTAAAATATCCAATAACTCTAAACAAAAGACCCGTGATGGTGGGATGACCAAATTTGGGGAGCCATGAGGGGTACAGGAGAGAATCATTTTGTCAGAGTTTCATTGAAATACACAAGGAAACCTATTACCCAAAAGCTAAGAAACATGGAATTATTTCCAGTTGGCTAAATCGCTTTTCTGTGAGTTTGAAACTCTTTTGCTACCCAGTGATTCAACTTTGAGATACTTGAACCAGGACAAAAGCACAGTGCGCTCTGCTGATCTGAAATGCTTTTCTGCATTTTCAAAGTTCTAGAATTAACCATTGAGGAATTAAACTACAGGCGATTTCAGTGAAATTCGCCTAATCAGGTTAAACATCCAATAGGCTCTAAACAAAAACTCGTGATGGTGGATTGACCAAATTTGGGGAGCCATGAGGGGCACAAGAGAGAATCATTTTGTCAGAGTTTCATTGAAACACACAAGGAAACCTAGTACTCACAAGCTAAGAAACATGGAATTATTTCCAGTTGGCTAAAATGCTTTTTCTGTGAGTTTGAAACTCTTTTGCTACCCAGTGATTCAGCTTTGAGATACTTGAACCAGGAGAGAAGCACAGTGTGCTCTTGTGAACTAAAGTGTTGTTCTGCATTTTTTTTTTTTTTTAAGAAGTAAGGTTATGTTTTATTTGTACTGTAGAAATGAATCAGGTAACAAATCCAATTTCCATGGCTCCATGCAAGGAAGAAGTAAACATATCACCACTTTCTCTGAAAAAAATTAAACAACCATGAATTTACCATATATCCTAAAGTAATTGCCTGCCATGTCAGTCATTTGTACCACCATCAAAGACCAAAATATACAAATCACATGGGTTACATAATAAAGGAAAATCAGAAATTTATCCAAGCTTCCTAAACTGCCCAGACCACCACACTTTCAAGTTTCACAGTGATTAACTTAACACCACTTTACAGTTAAGACTGTCACTTTAAATGTACATGTCAAAGTGCTTCAAATGCAGCATACTAGTTAAATTCTTCCTGGAAGGTTATAGTACTGGCAGCTAACTTAGGTTATTCACCCACAGGGTGTTCATGGAAAGGGCAGCTGCCTTACAAAGAGACCTCATGGGATAAAGAAAATTCTGGTCTGACTTCACAAATTTTCTATAGAGCAATCAATCAAGTCCAGAACTGAGGTCAAGATAAGGCCACTCTGAACATAGGCATCAATACAACCAAAGATTTCTGAATCAGTTTTTGGCTTATTTGGGGGCCTAAATTCAAAAGTCCCCCACTCCATCAGGCTTACTTTTTTCACTCTGACATGTTCTTTGACTAGTTATGAGATCTAAGACAATCAAGAAAATTTGAATGTAGCAAGATCTAGAAGCAACAAAGCAAGACCTGAGTGGGCTGTCTCTGTCGTAAGTGGTGGCTAGTTGGGAGGAAACCCAGGTGAAGAATGAAAAAGACGAATTAATTCAAGTTCAAATATAAAAGGGAAAAGTCTTTAAACACCTCCGGATTACCTTTTTATTCTCTATTGGTCACAGAGTCAAAATGTGCCTTGGAAAGTAAGGTATATTCCAAATGACTTTTGATTGACTATAAAATAAACCAGTTCTTTAAAAGCAATACAGGAAACTTGCAAATTCATGAAGCATTAAGGTGGTCCGCTTTTTCCCTTTAAAACATATACTATGGGTTTGGGGATGTAGCTCAGTGGTACAGTGCTTGTCTAGCATGCACAAGGCTCTAGATTCAATCCCCAGCATCATTAAAAAAAAAAAAAAAAGAAAAAAACACTACACTTTTTTCCTGTATATTCCCTGAATACCCAGGTTCTGGGTGATATCAACACTCTTTTGGTATCTACTTAGAATTTGGGTAACTCCATATACACACTCCTCTTCCAATACTTCTATATGAGAATAAATGACATATTGGTAGTAGTACAACACCCTAGACCACAATTAACATTTAACTTTCTTCCCAAAGTTAGAATTTTGGGAGTTTAAGTATTTTAATAATAATATTAAAATGCCAAGGAAGAATATTCACCTTGTTATTTTGAAAGTTACACACTCTATTGCCTGAAAACTAAAACCCATAAACTACCTCTATTACTATTTGCGAAGGAAAGACACTTTGTAAGTTGTACAATGCAGTGAGATCATGAATATTAAATACAGGACCAAAAAAGGTAGCAGTAGCATATTCTTCCAGATATTTTAAAACTTTTCTATCCCATATACCACCTCAAAAATACACGGGAATTATTTTCTTACAAGACTAAGGGGCATTTTTCATGCCATAAGCTGAAAAGAAATATCTTACAAGTATATGTGACTTTGGTCAGCAGAAACACAATGCAAACCTCTGGCCTGGCTAAGGCACTCTATTCTGCAAGTACAGAAAACATGCATGTGTGCTCCTGACCATGGCACTGCTCCCCCACAATGCAGCCAGTGTGTGCCGGGGAGAAAGGCTTGGGTGTGAACGCACACAAGATTTCATGCAGAAGCTTGAAACATCTTTTACACTTTAGAAAGGTTTGAGTAATCGACATGATATAAATGCACAGAGCTACTGGTAATTAAGTCCTGCATCAGCTGCTATATCACTATACAAAAAATGGGGGCTTTCAAGATGCACCATTAAGATGACAGACTAAAACAAGAGAAGGTCAACAGTACAGGAAGGATTAACACAAGTCCACAGTATTCTGGAACAGTCAATTGTTCGGTTTCCCTTATTGACAGCCTCCTTTCTTTCACCTACGGCATAATTCCTTACCAACACAGGAAAAATATGTCATAAAATATAGGCACAAAACAACTTTCAAATACTCCTAATGCAAACAAAATTGTGGGCAGAAAACACATTCAGAAGTAAAAGAGCCCCAAAATTAGAGGCCATAACCCAAAGGACCCTAATGACAGAATTAAAGAGTTTTTGTTTTTACATGTACTGTACAAGGTGAAAAAAATCTGTGGTCCAAATTTGTCACTTTTATAAATATTTATCAGTTCTTTTATACAAATTAATCTCATCCTTAAGTACAAAGGTCAACAAAACAGTAAAAATGATTAAGAAATCTTAAAACAAAGGTTTTCCCCACTTCAAATGAATACTTTATCCAATTCAATTTTACAGATGACACAGAACAAGGTAAACACAAATGGTTACCTTCACTTAATTGGTTTGTTGCTCTGACCTGCATGATGGCAATTTATTCACAAACATGGATTCACTATACATATTTCTAAATTACATCAATTCTCATCTATTTTCAGTATTCACTGTTTTCTCAGAAAAAGTCACCAAAACTAAACCTTTACAAATTATTATTTTTTTTAAATGAGCAGGAAGCTCCTTGACTCATTTGTAATAACCTGGATGACAATGATTAGAATTTAAAAATTTAAAAACAAAATATCGATTACAGTAATTTTTTTTTTTTTTACAAAGCAGCAGACTGAAATTCAACAAAGGAATATGCTATAATTTTAACTACAGTCACATTCATAAATAATGGTTAAGAATTTAATTACATATCAACACAGTGGTGCCTATTTTATCCAAGTGCAACCTGTCCAAAAAGAAATAAGGGTTTAAGATACACTCTTCATTCAAGCACAAACTTCATTCAGTGGAAAATAAAAGAAAATCAGCAAGTAAATTTCACCACCACCAAACTAAATGAAGACAAAGTCAAAGAGAAAGAGAATAAAATATCCAGACTTATGAAAAGATATGATTTATAAAATGACCACAATAAAGGTAAAGAAATTTTGTTGTCAGTAAACCTTAAAAATTACTCCAAGTCATATTAAGGGAATAGGTACTGGGTAAGGCATATATATCAAAAGTTTTCTTCAAGTGGAGAAGCGGGCAAGTTTGGGAAGAGAGTATTTCTCTCTGCTTTATCCCATATGAACACAAAAAACACAGCATTTCACCCCCCAAAAGGAGAGTGAGAGAAAGCAAGAAGGACAGACAGAAAAATTGAGTTAGAAAACTAATTTCGTTCATAGTGAGGTTTCATGAGATTCCTAACTCCAATTTAAATCTCTTAGAAGGTACTTTATCTGCATTCTCTCACAAGTTATTAATCACAAGACTGGGAACTATCACACACATTGTTACGGTCATAGCTCACAGGCACCAAATCCCAGCAACCTTTAGCTGAGAGAGAAAATGCCACATTTAAACAATGAACCATGCCAATGGATGAGCTATAATTACAACCCATTCTCTACTAAGTATAAGCAGACTATTTCTCTTTAAAAGAAACTTAAACCATTTATCAAGATCTATTCCATAATAAAGACAGCCAGAATACTAGAGAATCTCTCTTTGCCTCTTGAGGACAAAAATCATTTCCATGGGAAAGAGAAACCAAGATTTGGCAACTGCATACTGTTCTGTAATAGTTGGCATCTCTGGCTAAAGGAAAAAATTTCCCCCTATATTATACTTGAGCTGTTGATAATTTCCACAGCTAATGCCTACTGTGAAATACCAAGTATGAAAACATGCTGTGGTTTTTCTGAATATTATCAGTGTTCCTAAACCAATTTGGGGTTTTAAAAATAAAATTAACATCTTTAACTCTGTATGAGCTAAAATATTATGGACTCATGAAGCTAAAATCACTAGAAGAGTTTGCGGGTGTAATGAACATTATGCTTAACCAAAATACCACATGGTTTTATAAAAAATAATGTAAGCTGGGAGTTAGAAGTTCCAAAATTCCACGAGTTCAGATCATGTTTCATTCCTGCTGTCCAAGTACCACACATACTGAGAAATTAAACTAGAGGCGTTTTCAGTGAAATTCGCCTAATCAGGGTAAATATCCAGTAGGCTCTAAACAAAAAACCTGTGATGGTGGATTGACCAAATTTGGGGAGCCATGAGGGGCACAAGAGAGAATCATTTTGTCAGAGTTTCATTGAAATACACAAAGAAACCTAGTACCCACAAGCTAAGAAACATGGAATTATTTCCAGTAGGCTAAAAAACGCTTTCCTGTGAGTTTGAAACTCTTTTGCTACCTAGTGATTCAGCTATCAGATACTTGAACCAGGACAGAAGCACAGTGTGCTCTTGTGAACTAAAGTGTTGTTCTGCATTTTTAAAGTTCTAGCATTAACCATTTAAGAATTAAACTCACAGGCATTTTCAGGCATTTTCGCCTAATCAGGGTAAACATCCAATAGACTGTAAACAAAACACCTTGATGGTGGGATGACCAAACTTGGGGAGCCTTGTGGGGCACATGAGAGAATCATTTTTTCAGAGTTTCATTGAAATACACAAAGAAACCTAGTGCCCAGAAGCTAAGAAACATGGAATTATTTCCAGTTCGTTAAAACGCTTTTCTGTGAGTTTGAAACTCTTTTGTTACCTAGTGATTCAGCTTTGAGATACTTGAACCAGGAAAGAAGCACAGTGAGCTCTTGTGATCTGAAGTGCTTTTCTGCATTTTCAAAGTTCCAGAATTAACCATTGAGGAATTAAACTACAGGCGTTTTCAGTGAAATTCGCCTAATCAGGGTAAACATCCATTAGGCTCTAAACAATAAACCCATCCTGGTGGATTGACCAAATTTGGGGAAACATGAGGGGCACAAGAGAGAATCATTTTGTCAGAGTTTCATAGAAATACACAAAGAAACATAGTACCCACGAGCTAAGAAACATGGAATTTTTTCAAGTTGGCTAAAATGCTTTTGTTTGAGTTTGAAACTCTTTTGCTACCTAGTGATTCAGCTTTGAGATACTTGAACCAGGACAGAAGCACAGTGTGCTCTTGTGAAGTAAAGTGTTGTTCTGCGTTTTTAAAGAACTAGCATTAACCATTTAAGAATTAAACTCACAGGCGTTTTCAGGCATTTTCGCCTAATCAGGGTAAACATCCAATAGGCTCTAAACACAAAAACCCGTGATGGTGGGATGACCAAATTTGGGGAGCCATGAGGGGCACAAGAGAGAATCATTTTGTCAAAGTTTTATTGAAATACACAAAGAAACCTAGTACCCAGAAGCTAAGAAACATGGAATTATTTCCAGTTGGCTAAATAGCTTTTCTGTGAGTTTGAAACTCTTTTGCGACCTAGTGATTCCGCTTTGAGATACTTGAAAAAGGACAAGAGCACAGTGTGCTCTTGTGATCTGAAGTGCTTTTCTGCATTTTCCAAAGTTCTAGCATTAACCATTAAGGAATTAAACTACAGGCATTTTCAGTGAAATTCGCCTAATCAGTGTAAACATCCAATAGGCTCTAAACACAAAACCCGTGTTGGTGGATTGACTAAATTTGTGGAGCCATGAGGGGCACAAGAGAGAATCATTTTGTCAGAGTTTCATTGAAATACACAAAGATACTTAGTGCCGACAAGATAAGAAACACGGAATTATTTCCAGTTGGCTAAAACACTTTTCTGTGAGTTTGAAACTCTTTTGCTACCTAGTGATTCAGCTTTGAGATACTTGAACCAGGACAGAAGCAGAGTGTGCTCTTGTGATATGAATTGCTTTTCTGCATTTTCAAAGTTCTAGCTTTAACCATTGAGGAATTAAACTGCAGGCGTTTTCAGTGAAATTCGCCTAATCAGGGCAAACATCCAATATGCTCTAAACAAAAAAACCCGTGATGGTGGGATGACCAAATTTGGCGAGCCATGAGGGGCACAAGAGAGAATCATTTTGTCAGAGTTTCATTGAAATACACAAAGAAACCTAATACCCAGAAGCTAAGAAACATGGAATTATTTCCAGTTCTCTAAAACGCTTTTCTGTGAGTTTGAAACTCTTTTGCTACCTAGTGATTCAGCTTTGAGATACTTGAACCAGGACAGAAGCAGAGTGTGCTCTTGTGAACTAAAGTGTTGTTCTGCGTTTTTAAAGTTCCAGCATTAACCTTTTAAAAATTAAACTCACAGGCGTTTTCAGGCATTTTCGCCTAATCAGGGTAAACATCCAATAGACTGTAAACAAAACACCCTTGATGGTGGGATGACCAAACTTGGGGAGCCTGGAGGGGCACATGAGAGAATCATTTTTTCAGAGTTTCATTGAAATACACAAAGAAACCTAGTGCCCAGAAGCTAAGAAACATGGAATTATTTCCAGTTCTCTAAAACGCTTTTCTGTGAGTTTGAAACTCTTTTGTTATGTAGTGATTCTACTTTGAGATACTTGAACCAGGACAGGAGCACAGTGTGTTCTTGTGATATGAAGTGCTTTTCTGCATTTTCAAAGTTCTAGCATTAACCATTGAGTAATTAAACTACAAGCGTTTTTCAGTGAAATTCGCCTAATCAGGGTAAATATCCAGTAGGCTCTAAACAAAAAACCCGTGTTGGTGGATTGACTAAATTTGTGGAGCCATGAGGGGCACAAGAGAGAATCATTTTTTCAGAGTTTCATTGAAATACACAAAGATACCTAGTGCCGACAAGATAAGAAACACGGAATTATTTCCAGTTGGCTAAAACACTTTTCTGTGAGTTTGAAACTCTTTTGCTACCTAGTGATTCAGCTTGAGATACTTGAACCATGAGAGAAGCACAGTGTGCTCTTGTGAACTAAAGAGTTGTTCTGCGTTTTTAAAGTAATAGCATTAACCATTTAAGAATTAAACTCACAGGAGTTTTTTCAGGCATTTTATCCTAATCAGGGTAAACATCGAATAGACTGTAAACAAAACACCATTGATGGTGGGATGACCAAACTTGGGGAGCCTTGAGGGGCACATGAGAGAATCATTTTTTCAGAGTTTCATTGAAATACACAAAGAAACCTAGTTTCCCAGAAGCTAAAAAACAAGGAATCATTTCCAGTTCGCTAAAACGCTTTTCTGTGAGTTTGAAACTCTTTTGTTACCTAGTGATTCAGCTTTGAGATACTTGAACCAGGACAGAAGCACAGTGTGCTCTTCTGATCTGAAGTGCTGTTCTGCATTTTCAAAGTTCTAGCTTAACCATTGAGGAATTAAACTACAGGCGTTTTCAGTGAAATTCGCCTAATCAGGGTAAATATCCAATAGGCTATAAAACAAAAAACCCGTGATGGTGGATTGACCAAATTTGGGGAGCCATGAGGGGCACAAGAGAGAATCATTTTTTTCAGAGTTTCATTGAAATCCACAAAGAAACCTAGTACCCACAAGCTAAGAAACATGGAATTATTTCCATTAGGCTAAAACGCTTTCCTGTGAGTTTGAAACTCTTTTGCTACCTAGAGATTCAGCTTTGAGATACTTGAACCAGGACAGAAGCAGAGTGTGCTCTTGTGATATGAATTGCTTTTCTGCATTTTCAAAGTTCTAGCTTTAACCATTGAGGAATTAAACTGCAGGCGTTTTCAGTGAAATTCGCCTAATCAGGGCAAACATCCAATATGCTCTTAACAAAAAACCCGTGATGGTGGGATGACCAAATTTGGCGAGCCATGAGGGGCACAAGAGAGAATCATTTTGTCAGAGTTTCATTGAAATACACAAAGAAACCAAATACCCAGAAGCTAAGAAACATTGAATTATTTCCATTTGTCTAAATCGCTTTTCTGTGAGTTTGAAACTCTTTTGCTACCTAGTGATTCAGCATTGAGATACTTGAACCAGGACAGAAGCACAGTGTGCTCTTGTGAACTAAAGTGTTGTTCTGCGTTTTTAAAGTTCCAGCATTAACCATTTAAAAATTAAACTCACAGGCGTTTTCAGGCATTTTCGCCTAATCAGGGTAAACATCCAATAGACTGTAAACAAAACACCCTTGATGGTGGGATTACCAAACTTGGGGAGCCTGGAGGGGCACATGAGAGAATCATTTTTTCAGAGTTTCATTGAAATACACAAAGAAACCTAGTGCCCAGAAGCTAAAGAAACATGGAATTATTTCCCAGTTCTCTAAAACGCTTTTTCTGTGAGTATGAAACTCTTTTGTTACCTAGTGATTCTACTTTGAGATACTTGAACCAGGACAGGAGCACAGTGTGTTCTTGTGATCTGAAGTGCTTTTCTGCATTTTCAAAGTTCTAGCATTAACCATTGAGAAATTAAACTAGAGGCGTTTTCAGTGAAATTCGCCTAATCAGGGTAAATATCCAGTAGCTCTAAACAAAAAACCTGTGATGGTGGATTGACCAAATTTGGGGAGCCATGAGGGGCACAAGAGAGAATCATTTTGTCAGAGTTTCATTGAAATACACAAAGAAACCTAGTACCCACAAGCTAAGAAACATGGAATTATTTCCAGTAGGCTAAAACGCTTTCCTGTGAGTTTGAAACTCTTTTGCTACCTAGTGATTCAGCTTTCAGATACTTGAACCAGGACAGAAGCACAGTGTGCTCTTGTGAACTAAAGTGTTGTTCTGCATTTTTAAAGTTCTAGCATTAACCATTTAAGAATTAAACTCACAGGCATTTTCAGGCATTTTCGCCTAATCAGGGTAAACATCCAATAGACTGTAAACAAAACACCTTGATGGTGGGATGACCAAACTTGGGGAGCCTTGTGGGGCACATGAGAGAATCATTTTTTCAGAGTTTCATTGAAATACACAAAGAAACCTAGTGCCCAGAAGCTAAGAAACATGGAATTATTTCCAGTTCGTTAAAACGCTTTTCTGTGAGTTTGAAACTCTTTTGTTACCTAGTGATTCAGCTTTGAGATACTTGAACCAGGAAAGAAGCACAGTGAGCTCTTGTGATCTGAAGTGCTTTTCTGCATTTTCAAAGTTCCAGCATTAACCATTGAGGAATTAAACTACAGGCGTTTTCAGTGAAATTCGCCTAATCAGGGTAAACATCCATTAGGCTCTAAACAATAAACCCATCCTGGTGGATTGACCAAATTTGGGAAACATGAGGGGCACAAGAGAGAATCATTTTGTCAGAGTTTCATAGAAATACACAAAGAAACATAGTACCCACGAGCTAAGAAACATGGAATTTTTTCAAGATGGCTAAAATGCTTTTGTTTGAGTTTGAAACTCTTTTGCTACCTAGTGATTCAGCTTTGAGATACTTGAACCAGGACAGAAGCACAGTGTGCTCTTGTGAAGTAAAGTGTTGTTCTGCGTTTTTAAAGAACTAGCATTAACCATTTAAGAATTAAACTCACAGGCGTTTTCAGGCATTTTCGCCTAATCAGGGTAAACATCCAATAGGCTCTAAACACAAAACCCGTGTTGGTGGATTGACTAAATTTGTGGAGCCATGAGGGCACAAGAGAGAATCATTTTGTCAGAGTTTCATTGAAATACACAAAGATACTTAGTGCCGACAAGATAAGAAACACGGAATTATTTCCAGTTGGCTAAAACACTTTTCTGTGAGTTTGAAACTCTTTTGCTACCTAGTGATTCAGCTTTGAGATACTTGAACCAGGACAGAAGCACAGTGTGCTCTTGTGATATGAATTGCTTTTCTGCATTTTCAAAGTTCTAGCTTTAACCATTGAGGAATTAAACTGCAGGCGTTTTCAGTGAAATTCGCCTAATCAGGGCAAACATCCAATATGCTCTAAACAAAAAACCCGTGATGGTGGGATGACCAAATTTGGCGAGCCATGAGGGGCACAAGAGAGAATCATTTTGTCAGAGTTTCATTGAAATACACAAAGAAACCTAATACCCAGAAGCTAAGAAACATGGAATTATTTCCAGTTCTCTAAAACGCTTTTCTGTGAGTTTGAAACTCTTTTGCTACCTAGTGATTCAGCTTTGAGATACTTGAACCAGGACAGAAGCAGAGTGTGCTCTTGTGAACTAAAAGTGTTGTTCTGCGTTTTTTAAAGTTCCAGCATTAACCTTTTAAAAATTAAACGCACAGGCGTTTTCAGGCATTTTCGCCTAATCAGGGTAAACATCCAATAGACTGTAAACAAAACACCCTTGATGGTGGGATGACCAAACTTGGGGAGCCTGGAGGGGCACATGAGAGAATCATTTTTTCAGAGTTTCATTGAAATACACAAAGAAACCTAGTGCCCAGAAGCTAAGAAACATGGAATTATTTCCAGTTCTCTAAAACGCTTTTCTGTGAGTTTGAAACTCTTTTGTTATGTAGTGATTCTACTTTGAGATACTTGAACCAGGACATGAGCACAGTGTGTTCTTGTGATATGAAGTGCTTTTTCTGCATTTTCAAAGTTCTAGCATTAACCATTGAGTAATTAAACTACAAGCGTTTTCAGTGAAATTCGCCTAATCAGGGTAAATATCCAGTAGGCTCTAAACAAAAAACCCGTGTTGGTGGATTGACTAAATTTGTGGAGCCATGAGGGGCACAAGAGAGAATCATTTTTTCAGAGTTTCATTGAAATACACAAAGATACCTAGTGCCGACAAGATAAGAAACACGGAATTATTTCCAGTTGGCTAAAACACTTTTCTGTGAGTTTGAAACTCTTTTGCTACCTAGTGATTCAGCTTGAGATACTTGAACCATGAGAGAAGCACAGTGTGCTCTTGTGAACTAAAGAGTTGTTCTGCGTTTTTAAAGTAATAGCATTAACCATTTAAGAATTAAACTCACAGGAGTTTTCAGGCATTTTATCCTAATCAGGGTAAACATCGAATAGACTGTAAACAAAACACCATTGATGGTGGGATGACCAAACTTGGGGAGCCTTGAGGGGCACATGAGAGAATCATTTTTTCAGAGTTTCATTGAAATACACAAAGAAACCTAGTTCCCAGAAGCTAAAAACAAGGAATCATTTCCAGTTCGCTAAAACGCTTTTCTGTGAGTTTGAAACTCTTTTGTTACCTAGTGATTCAGCTTTGAGATACTTGAACCAGGACAGAAGCACAGTGTGCTCTTCTGATCTGAAGTGCTGTTCTGCATTTTCAAAGTTCTAGCTTAACCATTGAGGAATTAAACTACAGGCGTTTTCAGTGAAATTCGCCTAATCAGTGGTAAATATCCAATAGGCTATAAACAAAAAACCCGTGATGGTGGATTGACCAAATTTGGGGAGCCATGAGGGGCACAAGAGAGAATCATTTTTTCAGAGTTTCATTGAAATCCACAAAGAAACCTAGTACCCACAAGCTAAGAAACATGGAATTATTTCCATTAGGCTAAAACGCTTTCCTGTGAGTTTGAAACTCTTTTGCTACCTAGAGATTCAGCTTTGAGATACTTGAACCAGGACAGAAGCAGAGTGTGCTCTTGTGATATGAATTGCTTTTTTTCTGCATTTTCAAAGTTCTAGCTTTAACCATTGAGGAATTAAACTGCAGGCGTTTTCAGTGAAATTCGCCTAATCAGGGCAAACATCCAATATGCTCTTAACAAAAAACCCGTGATGGTGGGATGACCAAATTTGGCGAGCCATGAGGGGCACAAGAGAGAATCATTTTGTCAGAGTTTTCATTGAAATACACAAAGAAACCAAATACCCAGAAGCTAAGAAACATTGAATTATTTCCATTTGTCTAAATCGCTTTTCTGTGAGTTTGAAACTCTTTTGCTACCTAGTGATTCAGCATTGAGATACTTGAACCAGGACAGAAGCACAGTGTGCTCTTGTGAACTAAAGTGTTGTTCTGCGTTTTTAAAGTTCCAGCATTAACCATTTAAAAATTAAACTCACAGGCGTTTTCAGGCATTACTTTTTTTCGCCTAATCAGGGTAAACATCCAATAGACTGTAAACAAAACACCCTTGATGGTGGGATTACCAAACTTGGGGAGCCTGGAGGGGCACATGAGAGAATCATTTTTTCAGAGTTTCATTGAAATACACAAAGAAACCTAGTGCCCAGAAGCTAAGAAACATGGAATTATTTCCAGTTCTCTAAAACGCTTTTCTGTGAGTATGAAACTCTTTTGTTACCTAGTGATTCTACTTTGAGATACTTGAACCAGGACAGGAGCACAGTGTGTTCTTGTGATCTGAAGTGCTTTTCTGCATTTTCAAAGTTCTAGCATTAACCATTGAGAAATTAAACTAGAGGCGTTTTTTCAGTGAAATTCGCCTAATCAGGGTAAATATCCAGTAGGCTCTAAACAAAAAACCTGTGATGGTGGATTGACCAAATTTGGGAGCCATGAGGGGCACAAGAGAGAATCATTTTGTCAGAGTTTCATTGAAATACACAAAGAAACCTAGTACCCACAAGCTAAGAAACATGGAATTATTTCCAGTAGGCTAAAAAACGCTTTCCTGTGAGTTTGAAACTCTTTTGCTACCTAGTGATTCAGCTTTCAGATACTTGAACCAGGACAGAAGCACAGTGTGCTCTTGTGAACTAAAGTGTTGTTCTGCATTTTTAAAGTTCTAGCATTAACCATTTAAGAATTAAACTCACAGGCATTTTCAGGCATTTTCGCCTAATCAGGGTAAACATCCAATAGACTGTAAACAAAACACCTTGATGGTGGGATGACCAAACTTGGGGAGCCTTGTGGGGCACATGAGAGAATCATTTTTTCAGAGTTTCATTGAAATACACAAAGAAACCTAGTGCCCAGAAGCTAAGAAACATGGAATTATTTCCAGTTCGTTAAAACGCTTTTCTGTGAGTTTGAAACTCTTTTGTTACCTAGTGATTCAGCTTTGAGATACTTGAACCAGGAAAGAAGCACAGTGAGCTCTTGTGATCTGAAGTGCTTTTCTGCATTTTCAAAGTTCCAGCATTAACCATTGAGGAATTAAACTACAGGCGTTTTCAGTGAAATTCGCCTAATCAGGGTAAACATCCATTAGGCTCTAAACAATAAACCCATCCTGGTGGATTGACCAAATTTGGGGAAACATGAGGGGCACAAGAGAGAATCATTTTGTCAGAGTTTCATAGAAATACACAAAGAAACATAGTACCCACGAGCTAAGAAACATGGAATTTTTTCAAGATGGCTAAAATGCTTTTGTTTGAGTTTGAAACTCTTTTGCTACCTAGTGATTCAGCTTTGAGATACTTGAACCAGGACAGAAGCACAGTGTGCTCTTGTGAAGTAAAGTGTTGTTCTGCGTTTTTAAAGAACTAGCATTAACCATTTAAGAATTAAACTCACAGGCGTTTTCAGGCATTTTCGCCTAATCAGGGTAAACATCCAATAGGCTCTAAACACAAAACCCGTGTTGGTGGATTGACTAAATTTGTGGAGCCATGAGGGCACAAGAGAGAATCATTTTTGTCAGAGTTTCATTGAAATACACAAAGATACTTAGTGCCGACAAGATAAGAAACACGGAATTATTTCCAGTTGGCTAAAACACTTTTCTGTGAGTTTGAAACTCTTTTGCTACCTAGTGATTCAGCTTTGAGATACTTGAACCAGGACAGAAGCACAGTGTGCTCTTGTGATATGAATTGCTTTTTTCTGCATTTTTCAAAGTTCTAGCTTTAACCATTGAGGAATTAAACTGCAGGCGTTTTCAGTGAAATTCGCCTAATCAGGGCAAACATCCAATATGCTCTAAACAAAAAACCCGTGATGGTGGGATGACCAAATTTGGCGAGCCATGAGGGGCACAAGAGAGAATCAATTTTGTCAGAGTTTCATTGAAATACACAAAGAAACCTAATACCCAGAAGCTAAGAAACATGGAATTATTTCCAGTTCTCTAAAACGCTTTTCTGTGAGTTTGAAACTCTTTTGCTACCTAGTGATTCAGCTTTGAGATACTTGAACCAGGACAGAAGCACAGTGTGCTCTTGTGAACTAAAGTGTTGTTCTGCGTTTTTAAAGTTCCAGCATTAACCTTTTAAAAAATTAAACGCACAGGCGTTTTCAGGCATTTTCGCCTAATCAGGGTAAACATCCAATAGACTGTAAAAACAAAACACCCTTGATGGTGGGATGACCAAACTTGGGGAGCCTGGAGGGGCACATGAGAGAATCATTTTTTCAGAGTTTCATTGAAATACACAAAGAAACCTAGTGCCCAGAAGCTAAGAAACATGGAATTATTTCCAGTTCTCTAAAACGCTTTTCTGTGAATTTGAAACTCTTTTGTTATGTAAGTGATTCTACTTTGAGATACTTGAACCAGGACAGGAGCACAGTGTGTTCTTGTGATATGAAGTGCTTTTCTGCATTTTCAAAGTTCTAGCATTAACCATTGAGTAATTAAACTACAAGCGTTTTCAGTGAAATTCGCCTAATCATGGTAAATATCCAGTAGGCTCTAAACAAAAAACCCGTGTTGGTGGATTGACTAAATTGTGGAGCCATGACGGGCACAAGAGAGAATCATTTTTTCAGAGTTTCATTGAAATACACAAAGATACCTAGTGCCGACAAGATAAGAAACACGGAATTATTTCCAGTTGGCTAAAACACTTTTCTGTGAGTTTGAAACTCTTTTGCTACCTAGTGATTCAGCTTGAGATACTTGAACCACGAGAGAAGCACAGTGTGCTCTTGTGAACTAAAGAGTTGTTCTGCGTTTTTAAAGTAATAGCATTAACCATTTAAGAATTAAACTCACAGGAGTTTTCAGGCATTTTATCCTAATCAGGGTAAACATCGAATAGACTGTAACAAAACACCATTGATGGTGGGATGACCAAACTTGGGGAGCCTTGAGGGGCACATGAGAGAATCATTTTTTCAGAGTTTCATTGAAATACACAAAGAAACCTAGTTCCCAGAAGCTAAAAACAAGGAATCATTTCCAGTTCGCTAAAACGCTTTTCTGTGAGTTTTGAAACTCTTTTGTTACCTAGTGATTCAGCTTTGAGATACTTGAACCAGGACAGAAGCACAGTGTGCTCTTGTGATCTGAAGTGCTGTTCTGCATTTTCAAAGTTCTAGCATTAACCATTGAGGAATTAAACTACAGGCGTTTTTCAGTGAAATTCGCCTAATCAGGGTAAATATCCAATAGGCTATAAACAAAAAACCCGTGATGGTGGATTGACCAAATTTGGGGAGCCATGAGGGGCACAAGAGAGAATCATTTTTTTCAGAGTTTCATTGAAATCCACAAAGAAACCTAGTACCCACAAACTAAGAAACATGGAATTATTTCCATTAGGCTAAAACGCTTTCCTGTGAGTTTGAAACTCTTTTGCTACCTAGAGATTCAGCTTTGAGATACTTGAACCAGGACAGAAGCAGAGTGTGCTCTTGTGATATGAATTGCTTTTCTGCATTTTCAAAGTTCTAGCTTTAACCATTGAGGAATTAAACTGCAGGCGTTTTCAGTGAAATTCGCCTAATCAGGGCAAACATCCAATATGCTCTTAACAAAAAACCCGTGATGGTGGGATGACCAAATTCGGCGAGCCATGAGGGGCACAAGAGAGAATCATTTTGTCAGAGTTTCATTGAAATACACAAAGAAACCAAATACCCAGAAGCTAAGAAACATTGAATTATTTCCATTTGCCTAAATCGCTTTTCTGTGAGTTTGAAAACTCTTTTGCTACCTAGTGATTCAGCATTGAGATACTTGAACCAGGACAGAAGCACAGTGTGCTCTTGTGAACTAAAGTGTTGTTCTGCGTTTTTAAAGTTCCAGCATTAACCATTTAAAAATTAAACTCACAGGCTTTTTCAGGCATTTTCGCCTAATCAGGGTAAACATCCAATAGACTGTAAACAAAACACCCTTGATGGTGGGATGACCAAACTTGGGGAGCCTGGAGGGGCACATGAGAGAATCATTTTTTCAGAGTTTCATTGAAATACACAAAGAAACCTAGTGCCCAGAAGCTAAGAAACATGGAATTATTTCCAGTTCTCTAAAACGCTTTTCTGTGAGTATGAAACTCTTTTGTTACCTAGTGATTCTACTTTGAGATACTTGAACCAGGACAGGAGCACCTTGTGTTCTTGTGATCTGAAGTGCTTTTTCTGCATTTTCAAAGTTTTCTAAGCATTAACCATTGAGAAATTAAACTAGAGGCGTTTTCAGTGAAATTCGCCTAATCAGGTAAATATCCAGTAGGCTCTAAACAAAAAACCTGTGATGGTGGATTGACCAAATTTGGGGAGCCATGAGGGGCACAAGAGAGAATCATTTTGTCAGAGTTTCATTGAAATACACAAAGAAACCTAGTACCCACAAGCTAAGAAACATGGAATTATATCCAGTAGGCTAAAACGCTTTCGTGTGAGTTTTGAAACTCTTTTGCTACCTAGTGATTCAGCTTTCAGATACTTGAACCAGGACAGAAGCACAGTGTGCTCTTGTGAACTAAAGTGTGTGTTCTGCATTTTTTAAAGTTCTAGAATTAACCATTTAAGAATTAAACACACAGGCATTTTCAGGCAATTTTCGCCTAATCAGGGTAAACATCCAATAGACTGTAAACAAAACACCTTGATGGTGGGATGACCAAACTTGGGGAGCCTTGTGGGGCACATGAGAGAATCATTTTTTCAGAGTTTCATTGAAATACACAAAGAAACCTAGTGCCCAGAAGCTAAGAAACATGGAATTATTTCCAGTTCGTTAAAACGCTTTTCTATGAGTTTGAAACTCTTTTGTTACCTAGTGATTCAGCTTTGAGATACTTGAACCAGGAAAGAAGCACAGTGAGCTCTTGTGATCTGAAGTGCTTTTTCTGCATTTTCAAAGATCCAGCATTAACCATTGAGGAATTAAACTACAGGCGTTTTCAGTGAAATTCGCCTAATCAGGGTAAACATCCATTAGGCTCTAAAACAATAAACCCATCCTGGTGGATTGACCAAATTTGGGGAAACATGAGGGGCACAAGAGAGAATCATTTTGTCAGAGTTTCATAGAAATACACAAAGAAACATAGTACCCACGAGCTAAGAAACATGGAATGTGTTGTTCTGCGGTTTTTTTTTCAAGTTGGCTAAAATGCTTTTGTTTGAGTTTTGAAACTCTTTTGCTACCTAGTGATTCAGCTTTGAGATACTTGAACCAGGACAGAAGCACAGTGTGCTCTTGTGAAGTAAAGTGTTGTTTCTGCGTTTTTAAAGAACTAGCATTAACCATTTAAGAATTAAACTCACAGGCCTTTTTCAGGCATTTTCGCCTAATCAGGGTAAACATCCAATAGGCTCTAAACAAAAAACCCGTGATGGTGGGATGACCAAATTTGGGGAGCCATGAGGGGCACAAGAGAGAATCATTTTGTCAAAGTTTTATTGAAATACACAAAGAAACCTAGTACCCAGAAGCTAAGAAACATGGAATTATTTCCAGTTGGCTAAATAGCTTTTCTGTGAGTTTGAAACTCTTTTGCGACCTAGTGATTCAGCTTTGAGATACTTGAAAAAGGACAAGAGCACAGTGTGCTCTTGTGATCTGAAGTGCTTGTCTGCATTTCCAAAGTTCTAGCATTAACCATTAAGGAATTAAACTACAGGCATTTTCAGTGAAATTCGCCTAATCAGTGTAAACATCCAATAGGCTCTAAACACAAAACCCTTGTTGGTGGATTGACTAAATATTGTGGAGCCATGAGGGGGCACAAGAGAGAATCATTTTGTCAGAGTTTCATTGAAATACACAAAGATACTTAGTGCCGACAAGATAAGAAACACGGAATCATTTCCAGTTGGCTAAAACACTTTTCTGTGAGTTTGAAACTCTTTTGCTACCTAGTGATTCAGCTTTGAGATACTTGAACCAGGACAGAAGCAGAGTGTGCTCTTGTGATATGAATTGCTTTTCTGCATTTTCAAAGTTCTAGCTTTAACCATTGAGGAATTAAACTGCAGGCGTTTTCAGTGAAATTCGCCTAATCAGGGCAAACATCCAATATGCTCTAAACAAAAAACCCGTGATGGTGGATGACCAAATTTGGCGAGCCATGAGGGGCACAAGAGAGAATCATTTTTCAGAGTTTCATTGAAATACACAAAGAAACCTAATACCCCAGAAGCTAAGAAACATGGAATTATTTCCAGTTCTCTAAAACGCTTTTCTGTGAGTTTGAAACTCTTTTGCTACCTAGTGATTCAGCTTTGAGATACTTGAACCAGTGACAGAAGCAGAGTGTGCTCTTGTGAACTAAAGTGTTGTTCTGCGTTTTTAAAGTTCCAGCATTAACCTTTTAAAAATTAAACTCACAGGCGTTTTCAGGCATTTTAGCCTAATCAGGGTAAACATCCAATAGACTGTAAACAAAACACCCTTGATGGTGGGATGACCAAACTTGGGGAGCCTGGAGGGGCACATGAGAGAATCATTTTTTCAGAGTTTCATTGAAATACACAAAGAAACCTAGTGCCCAGAAGCTAAGA
This sequence comes from Tamias sibiricus, assembly GCA_025594165.1. Classification (NCBI taxonomy): domain Eukaryota; kingdom Metazoa; phylum Chordata; class Mammalia; order Rodentia; family Sciuridae; genus Tamias; species Tamias sibiricus. Next base: position 55,086 of record JAKELJ010000089.1, read on the forward strand.
AACATGGAATTATTTCCAGTTCTCTAAAACGCTTTTCTGTGAGTTTGAAACTCTTTTGTTATGTAGTGATTCTACTTTGAGATACTTGAACCAGGACAGGAGCACAGTGTGTTCTTGTGATATGAAGTGATTTTCTTATTTTCTGCATTTTCAAAGTTCTAGCATTAACCATTGAGTAATTAAACTACAAGCGTTTTTCAGTGAAATTCGCCTAATCAGGGTAAATATCCAGTAGGGCTCTAAACAAAAAACCCGTGTTTGGTGGATTGACTAAATTTGTGGAGCCATGAGGGGCACAAGAGAGAATCATTTTTTCAGAGTTTCATTGAAATACACAAAGATACCTAGTGCCGACAAGATAAGAAACACGGAATTATTTCCAGTTGGCTAAAACAATTTTCTGTGAGTTTGAAACTCTTTTGCTACCTAGTGATTCAGCTTGAGATACTTGAACCACGAGAGAAGCACAGTGTGCTCTGTGTGAACTAAAGAGTTTGTTCTGCGTTTTTAAAGTAATAGCATTAACCATTTAAGAATTAAACTCACAGGAGTTTTCAGGCATTTTATCCTAATCAGGGTAAACATCGAATAGACTGTAAACAAAACACCATTGATGGTGGGATGACCAAACTTGGGGAGCCTTGAGGGCACATGAGAGAATCATTTTTTCAGAGTTTCATTGAAATACACAAAGAAACCTAGTTCCCAGAAGCTAAAAACAAGGAATCATTTCCAGTTCGCTAAAACGCTTTTCTGTGAGTTTGAAACTCTTTTGTTACCTAGTGATTCAGCTTTTGAGATACTTGAACCAGGACAGAAGCACAGTGTGCTCTTGTGATCTGAAGTGCTGTTCTGCATTTTCAAAGTTCTAGCATTAACCATTGAGGAATTAAACTACAGGCGTTTTCAGTGAAATTCGCCTAATCAGGGTAAATATCCAATAGGCTATAAACAAAAAAACCCGTGATGGTGGATGGACCAAATTTGGGGAGCCATGAGGGGCACAAGAGAGAATCATTTTTTCAGAGTTTCATTGAAATCCACAAAGAAACCTAGTACCCACAAGCTAAGAAACATGGAATTATTTCCATTAGGCTAAAACGCTTTCCTGTGAGTTTTGAAACTCTTTTGCTACCTAGAGATTCAGCTTTGAGATACTTGAACCAGGACAGAAGCAGAGTGTGCTCTTGTGATATGAATTGCTTTTTCTTCTGCATTTTCAAAGTTCTAGCTTTAACCATTGAGGAATTAAACTGCAGGCGTTTTCAGTGAAATTCGCCTAATCAGGGCAAACATCCAATATGCTCTTAACAAAAAACCCGTGATGGTGGGATGACCAAATTTGGCGAGCCATGAGGGGCACAAGAGAGAATCATTTGTCAGAGTTTCATTGAAATACACAAAGAAACCTAGTACCCACAAGCTAAGAAACCTGGAATTATTTCTAGTTCGCTAAAACGCTTTTCTGTGAGTTTGAAACTCTTTTGCTACCTAGTGATTCAGCTTTGAGATACTTGAACCAGGAGAAGAAGCACAGTGTGCTCTTGTGAACTAAAGTGTTGTTGTGCGTTTTGAAAGTTCTAGCATTAACCATTTTAAAGAAATAAACTCACAGGTGTTTTCAGGCATTTTTGCCTAATCAGGGTAAACATCCAATAGACTGTAAACAAAACACCCTTGAGGTGGGATGACCAAAACTTTGGGGAGCCTTGAGGGGCACATGAGAGAATCATTTTTTCAGCGTTTCATTGAAATACACAAAGAAACCTAGTGTGCCCAGAAGCTAAGAAACATGGAATTATTTCCAGTTCTCTAAAACGCTTTTAGGTTGAGTTTGAAACTCTTTTGTTACCTAGTGATTCAACTTTGAGATACTTGAACCAGGACAGGAGCACAGTGTGCTCTTGTGATCTGAAGTGCATTTTTCTGCATTTTCAAAGTCAACTAGCATTAACCATTTGAGAAATTAAACTAGAGGCGTTTTCAGTGAAATTTCGCCTAATCAGGGTAAATATCCAGTAGGCTCTAAACAAAAAAAAACCCGTGATGGTGGATTGACCAAATTTGGGGAGCCATGAGGGGCACAAGAGAGAATCATTTTGTCAAAGTTTCATTGAAATACACAAAGAAACCTAGTACCCCACAAGCTAAGAAACATGGAATTATTTTCCAGTTAGGCTAAAACGCTTTCCTGTGAGTTTGAAACTCTTTTGCGACCTAGTGATTCAGCTTTCAGATACTTGAACCAGGACAGAAGCACAGTGTGCTCTTGTGAACTAAAGTGTTTGTCTGCATTTTTAAAAGTTCTAGCATTAACCATTTAAGAATTAAACTCACAGGCATTTTCAGGTGAATTTTCGCCTAATCAGGTAAACATCCAATAGACTGTAAAAAAAACACCTTGATGTTGGTGGATTGACCAAAATTTGTGGAGCCTTGAGGGGCACAATGAGAGAATCATTTTTCAGAGTTTCATTGAAATACACAAAGATACCTAGTGCCAGAAAGATAAGAAACATGGAATTATTTCCAGTTCTTTAACCAAAAAAACACTTTTCTGTGAGATCCAGCATTTTGAAACTCTTTTGTTACCTAGTGATTCAGCTTTGAGATACTTGAACCAGGAAAGAAGCACAGTGTGCTCTTGTGATCTGAAGTGCTTTTCTGCATTTTCAAAGTTCCAGCATTTAACCATTGAGGAAATTAAACTACAGGCGTTTTCAGTGAAATTCGCCTAATCAGGGTAAACATCCATTATGCTCTAAACAAAAAACCCGTGATGGTGGGATTGACCAAATTTGGGAAACATGAGGGGCACAAGAGAGAATCATTTTGTCAGAGTTTCATAGAAAATACACAAAGAAACATAGTACCCACGAAGCTAAGAAACATGGAATTATTTCCAGTCTGGCTAAAATGCTTTTCTGTGAGTTTGAAACTCTTTTGCTACCTAGTGATTCAGCTTTGAGATACTTGAACCAGGACAGAAGCACAGTGTGCTCTTTGTGAACTAAAGTGTTGTTCTGCGTTTTTAAAGAACTAGCATTAACCATTTAAGAATTAAACTCACAGGCCTTTTCAGGCATTTTCGCCTAATCAGGGTAAACATCCAATAGGCTCTAAACAAAAAAACCCGTGATGGTGGGATGACCAAATTGGGGAGCCATGAGGGGCACAAGAGAGAATCATTTTGTGTCAGAGTTTCATTGAAATACACAAAGAAACCTAGTGCCCAGAAGCTAAGAAACATGGAATTATTTCCAGTTGGCTAAAACGCTTTTCTGTGAGTTTGAAACTCTTTTGTTACCTAGTGATTCAGCTTTGAGATACTTGAACCAGGACAAGAGCACAGTGTGTTCTTGTGATCTGAAGTGCTTTTCTGCATTTTCAAAGTTCTAGCATTAACCATTGAGGAATTAAACTACAAGCGTTTTCAGTGAAATTCGCCTAATCAGGGTAAACATCCAATAGGCTCTAAACAAAAAACCCGTGTTGGTGGATTGACTAAATTATGTGGAGCCATGAGGGGCACAAGAGAGAATCATTTTTTCAGAGTTTCATTGAAATACACAAAGATACCTAGTGCCGACAAGATAAGAAACACGGAATTATTTCCAGTTGGCTAAAACACTTTTCTGTGAGTTTGAAACTCTTTTGCTACCTAGTGATTCAGCTTTGAGATACTTGAACCAGGACAGAAGCAGAGTGTGCTCTTGTGAACTAAAGATGTTGTTCTGCGTTTTTAAAGTAATAGCATTAACCATTTAAGAATTAAACTCACAGGAGTTTTCAGGCATTTTATCCTAATCAGGGTAAACATCGAATAGACTGTAAACAAAACACCCATTGATGGTGGGATGACCAAACTTGGGGAGCCTTGAGGGGCACATGAGAGAATCATTTTTTCAGAGTTTCATTGAAATACACAAAGAAACCTAGTTCCCAGAAGCTAAAAAACAAGGAATCATTTCCAGTTCTCGCTAAAACGCTTTTCTGTGAGTTTGAAACTCTTTTGTTACCTAGTGATTCAGCTTTGAGATACTTGAAACCAGGACAGAAGCACAGTGTGCTCTTGTGAACTGAAGTGTTGTTCTGCATTTTTCAAAGTTCTAGCATTAACCATTGAAAAATTAAACTACAGGCGTTTTCAGTGAAATTCGCCTAATCAGGGTAAATATCCAATAGGCTATAAACAAAAAACCCGTGATGGTGGATTGACCAAATTTGGGGAGCCATGAGGGGCACAAGAGAGAATCATTTTTTTCAGAGTTTCATTGAAATCCACAAAGAAACCTAGTACCCAGGAAGCTAAGAAACATGGAATTATTTCCATTAGGCTAAAAAACGCAGGTATTTTTCCTGTGAGTTTGAAACTCTTTTGCTACCTAGAGATTCAGCTTTGAGATACTTGAACCAGGACAGAAGCAGAGTGTGCTCTTGTGATAATGAATGTCTCTTGCTTTTCTGCATTTTCAAAGTTCTAGCATTAACCATTGAGGAATTAAACTACAGGCGTTTTCAGTGAAATTCGCCTAATCAGGGTAAACATCCAATATGCTCTAAACAAAAAACCCGTTGATGGTGGGATTGACCAAAACCTTTGGCGAGCCATGAGGGGCACAAGAGAGAATCATTTTTCAGAGTTTCATTGAAATACACAAAGAAAACTAAGTGCCCACAAGCTAAGAAACATGGAATTATTTCCATTGGCTAAAACGCAATTTTCTGTGAGTTTGAAACTCTTTTGTCTTACCTAGTGATTCACTTGAGATACTTGAACCACCGACAGAAGCACAGTGTGCTCTTTGTGATCTGAAGTTGCTTTTTTCTGCATTTTTCAAAGTTTCTAGCATTAACCATTTAAGAATTAAAACTAACAGGCGTTTTCAGTGGAAATTTCCTCCTAATCAGGGTAAACATCCAATAGTACTCTAAACAAAAAACCCGTGGAATGGTGGGATTGACCTAAATTTGGGGAGCCATGAGGGGCACAAGAGAGAATCATTTTTGTCAGAGTTTCATTGAAATACACAAAGAAACCTAGTACCCACAAGCTAAGAAACCAGGAATTATTTCCTAGTTCGCTAAAACGCTTTTCTGTGAGTTTGAAACTCTTTTGCTACCTAGTGATTCAGCTTTGAGATACTTGAACCAGGAGAGAAGCACAGTGTGCTCTTGTGAACTAAAGTGTTGTTGTGCGTTTTGAAAGTTCTAGCATTAACCATTTAAGAATTAAACTCACAGGAGTTTTCAGGCATTTTTGCCTAATCAGGGTAAACATCCAATAGACTGTAAACAAAAACACCCTTGAGGTGGGATGACCAAACTTGGGGAGCCTTGAGGGGCACATGAGAGAATCATTTTTTCAGCGTTTCATTGAAATACACAAAGAAACCTAGTGCCCAGAAGCTAAGAAACATGGAATTATTTCCAGTTCTCTAAAACGCTTTTAGGTGAGTTTGAAACTCTTTTGTTACCTAGTGATTCAACTTTGAGATACTTGAACCAGGACAGGAGCACAGTGTGCTCTTGTGATCTGAAGTGCTTTTCTGCATTTTCAAAGTTCTAGCATTAACCATTGAGAAAATTAAACTACAGGCGTTTTCAGTGAAATTCGCCTAATCAGGGTAAACATCCAGTAGGCTCTAAACAAAAAACCCGTGATGGTGGATTGACCAAATTTGGGGAGCCATGAGGGGCACAAGAGAGAAATCATTTTGTCAGAGTTTCATTGAAATACACAAAGAAACCTAGTACCCACAAGCTAAGAAACATGGAATTATTTCCAGTAGGCTAAAACGCTTTCCTGTGAGTTTGAAACTCTTTTGCTACCTAGTGATTCAGCTTTCAGATACTTGAACCAGGTCAGAAGCACAGTGTGCTCTTGTGAACTAAAGTGTTGTTCTGCATTTTTAAAGTTCTAGCATTAACCATTTAAGAATTAAACTCACAGGCATTTTCAGGCATTTTTCGCCTAATCAGGGTAAACATCCAATAGACTGTAAAAAAAAACCCTTGATGGTGGGATGACCAAACTTGGGAGCCTTGTGGGGCACATGAGAGAATCATTTTTTCAGAGTTTCATTGAAATACACAAAGAAACCTAGTGTCCAGAAACTAAGAAACATGGAATTATTTCCAGTTCGTTAAAACGCTTTTCTGTGAGTTTGAAACTCTTTTGTTACCTAGTGATTCAGCTTTGAGATACTTGAACCAGGAAAGAAGCACAGTGAGCTCTTGTGATCTGAAGTGCTTTTCTGCATTTTCAAAGTTCCAGCATTAACCATTGAGGAATTAAACTACAGGCGTTTTCAGTGAAATTCGCCTAATCAGGGTAAAACATCCATTAGGCTCTAAACAAAAAACCCATCCTGGTGGATTGACCAAAATTTGGGGAAAGCCATGAGGGGCACAAGAGAGAATCATTTTGTCAGAGTTTCATTAGAAATACACAAAGAAACCATAGTACCCACGAGCTAAGAAACATGGAATTTTTTCAAGTTGGCTAAAATGCTTTTGTTTGAGTTTTGAAACTCTTTTGTCTACCTAGTGATTCAGCTTTGAGATACTTGAACCAGGACAGAAGCACAGTGTGCTCTTGTGAAGTAAAGTGTTGTTCTGCGTTTTTAAAGAACTAGCATTAACCATTTAAGAATTAAACTCACAGGCATTTTTTTCAGGCATTTTCGCCTAATCATGGTAAACATCCAATAGGCTCTAAACAAAAAACCCGTGATGGTGGGATGACCAAATTTGGGGAGCCATGAGGGGCACAAGAGAGAATCATTTTGTCAAAGTTTTATTGAAATACACAAAGAAACCTAGTACCCAGAAGCTAAGAAACATGGAATTAATTTCCAGTTGGCTAAATAGCTTTTCTGTGAGTTTGAAACTCTTTTGCGACCTAGTGATTCAGCTTTGAGATACTTGAAAAAGGACAAGAGCACAGTGTGCTCTTGTGATCTGAAGTGCTTGTCTGCATTTCCAAAGTTCTAGCATTAACCATTAAGGAATTAAACTACAGGCATTTTCAGTGAAATTCGCCTAATCAGTGTAAACATCCAATAGGCTCTAAACACAAAACCCGTGTTGGTGGATTGACTAAATTTGTGGAGGCCATGAGGGGCACAAGAGAGAATCATTTTGTCAGAGTTTCATTGAAATACACAAAGAAACTTAGTGCCGACAAGATAAGAAACACGGAATCATTTCCAGTTGGCTAAAACACTTTTCTGTGAGTTTGAAACTCTTTTGCTACCTAGTGATTCAGCTTTGAGATACTTGAACCAGGACAGAAGCAGAGTTGTGCTCTTGTGATATGAATTGCTTTTCTGCATTTTCAAAGTTCTAGCTTTAACCATTGAGGAATTAAACTGCAGGCGTTTTCAGTGAAATTCGCCTAATCAGGGCAAACATCCAATATGCTCTAAACAAAAAACCCGTGATGGTGGGAATGACCAAATTTGGCGAGCCATGAGGGGCACAAGAGAGAATCATTTTGTCAGAGTTTCATTGAAATACACAAAGAAACCTAATACCCAGAAGCTAAGAAACATGGAATTATTTTCCAGTTCTCTAAAACGCTTTTCTGTGAGTTTGAAACTCTTTTGCTACCTAGTGATTCAGCTTTGAGATACTTGAACCAGGACAGAAGCAGAGTGTGCTCTTGTGAACTAAAGTGTTGTTCTCTCGTTTTTTAAAGTTCCAGCATTAACATTTTTAAAAATTAAACTCACAGGCGTTTTCAGGCATTTTCGCCTAATCAGGGTAAACATCCCAATAGACTGTAAACAAAACACCCTTGATGGTGGGATGACCAAACTTGGGGAGCCTGGAGGGGCACATGAGAGAATCATTTTTCAGAGTTTCATTGAAATACACAAAGAAACCTAGTGCCCCCAGAAGCTAAGAAACATGGAATTATTTCCAGTTCTCTAAAAACGCTTTTCTGTGAGTTTGAAACTCTTTTGTTATGTAGTGATTCTACTTTGAGATACTTGAACCAGGACAGGAGCACAGTGTGTTCTTGTGATATGAAGTGATTTTCTGCATTTTTTCAAAGTTCTAGCATTAACCATTGAGTAATTAAACTAACAAGCGTTTTTTCAGTGAAAATTCGCCTAATCAGGGTAAATATCCAGTAGGCTCTAAACAAAAAACCCGTGTTGGTGGATTGACTAAATTTGTGGAGCCATGAGGGGCACAAGAGAGAATCATTTTTTCAGAGTTTCATTGAAATACACAAAGATACCTTAGTGCCGACAAGATAAGAAACACGGAATTATTTCCAGTTGGCTAAAACAATTTTCTGTGAGTTTGAAACTCTTTTGCTACCTAGTGATTCAGCTTTGAGATACTTGAAACCACGAGAGAAGCACAGTGTGCTCTTGTGAACTAAAGAGTTGTTTCTGCATTTTTAAAGTAATAGCATTAACCATTTAAGAATTAAACTCACAGGAGTTTTCAGGCATTTTATCCTAATCAGGGTAAACATCGAATAGACTGTAAAACAAAACACCATTGATGGTGGGATGACCAAACTTGGGGAGCCTTGAGGGGCACATGAGAGAATCATTTTTTCAGAGTTTCATTGAAATACACAAAGAAACCTAGTTCCCAGAAGCTAAAAACAAGGAATCATTTCCAGTTCGCTAAAACGCTTTTCTGTGAGTTTGAAACTCTTTTGTTACCTAGTGATTCAGCTTTGAGATACTTGAACCAGGACAGAAGCACAGTGTGCTTCTTCTGATCTGAAGTGCTGTTCTGCATTTTCAAAGTTCTAGCATTAACCATTGAGGAATTAAACTACAGGCGTTTTCAGTGAAATTCGCCTAATCAGGGTAAACATCCAATAGGCTATAAACAAAAAACCCGTGATGGTGGATTCACCAAATTTGGGGAGCCATGAGGGGCACAAGAGAGAATCATTTTTTCAGAGTTTCATTGAAATCCACAAAGAAACCTAGTACCCACAAGCTAAGAAACATGGAATTATTTCCATTAGGCTAAAACGCTTTTCCTGTGAGTTTTGAAACTCTTTTGCTACCTAGAGATTCAGCTTTGAGATACTTGAACCAGGACAGAAGCAGAGTGTGCTCTTGTGATATGAATTGCTTTTCTGCATTTTCAAAGTTCTAGCTTTAACCATTGAGGAATTAAACTGCAGGCATTTTCAGTGAAATTCGCCTAATCAGGGCAAACATCCAATATGCTCTGTAAACAAAAAACCCTTGATGGTGGGAATGACCAAATTTGGCGAGCCATGAGGGGCACAAGAGAGAATCATTTTTGTCAGAGTTTCATTGAAATACACAAAGAAACCAAATACCCAGAAGCTAAGAAACATTGAATTATTTCCATTTGCCTAAATCGCTTTTCTGTGAGTTTGAAACTCTTTTGCTACCTAGTGATTCAGCATTGAGATACTTGAACCAGGACAGAAGCACAGTGTGCTTTTGTGATCTGAAGTGCTTTTCTGCATTTTTCAAAGTTTTAGCATTAATCATTGAGGAATTAAATTACAGGCGTTTTCAGTGAAATTCGCCTAATCAGGGTAAACATCCAATAGGCTCTAAACAAAAAACCCGTGATGGTGGATTGACCACATTTGGGGAGCCATGAGGGGCACAAGAGAGAATCATTTTGTCAGAGTTTCATTGAAATACACAAAGAAACCTATTACCCACAATACCTAAGAAACCTGGAATTATTTCTAGTTCGCTAAAACGCTTTTCTGTGAGTTTGAAACTCTTTTGCTACCTAGTGATTCAGCTTTGAGATACTTGAACCAGGAGAGAAGCACAGTGTGCTCTTGTGAACTAAAGTGTTTGTTGTGCGTTTTGAAAGTTCTAGCATTAACCATTTAAGAATTAAACTCACAGGTGTTTTCAGGCCCATTTTAGCCTAATCAGAGGGTAAACATCCAATAGACTGTAAACAAAACACCCTTGAGGTGGGATGACCAAACTTGGGGAGCCTTGAGGGGCACATGAGAGAATCATTTTTTCAGCGTTTCATTGAAATACACAAAGAAACCTAGTGCCCAGAAGCTAAGAAACATGGAATTATTTCCAGTTCTCTAAAAACGCTTTTAGGTGAGTTTGAAACTCTTTTGTTACCTAGTGATTCAACTTTGAGATACTTGAACCAGGACAGGAGCACAGTGTGCTCTTGTGATCTGAAGTGCTTTTCTGCATTTTCAAAGTTCTAGCATTAACCATTGAGGAATTAAACTACAAGCGTTTTCAGTGAAATTCGCCTAATCAGGGAAAACATCCAATAGGCTCTTAAACAAAAAACCCGTGATTTTGGATTGACCAAATTTGGGAAGCCATGGGGGGCACAAGAGAGAATCATTTTTTTCAGAGTTTCATTGAAATACACAAAGAAACCTAGTACCCACAAGCTAAGAAACATGGAATTATTTCCAGTAGGCTAAAAACGCTTTTCCTGTGAGTTTGAAACTCTTTTGCTTACCTAGTGATTCAGCTTTCAGATACTTGAACCAGGTCAGAAGCACAGTGTGCTCTTGTGAACTAAAGTGTTGTTTCTGCATTTTTAAAGTTCTAGCATTAACCATTAAGAATTAAACTCACAGGCATTTTCAGGCATTTTCGCCTAATCAGGGTAAACATCCAATAGACTGTAAAACAAAAAACCCTTGATGGTGGGATGACCAAACTTGGGGAGCCTTGTTGGGGCACATGAGAGAATCATTTTTTCAGAGTTTCATTGAAATACACAAAGAAACCTAGTGCCCAGAAGCTAAGAAACATGGAATTATTTCCAGTTCGTTTAAAACGCTTTTCTGTGAGTTTGAAACTCTTTTGCTACCTAGTGATTCAGCTTTGAGGATACTTGAACCAGGAAAGAAGCACAGTGAGCTCTTGTGATCTGAAGTGCTTTTTTCTGCATTTTCAAAGTTCCAGCATTAACCATTGAGGAATTAAACTACAGGCGTTTTCAGGAAATTCGCCTAATCAGGGTAAACATCGCAATAGGCTCTAAACATAAAAACCCATCCTGGTGGATTGACCAAATTTGGGGAAACATGAGGGGCACAAGAGAGAATCATTTTGTCAGAGTTTCATAGAAATACACAAAGAAACCTAGTAGCCCCACGAGCTAAGAAACATGGAATTTTTTCAAGTTGGCTAAAAAAATGCTTTTGTTTGAGTTTGAAACTCTTTTGCTACCTAGTGATTCAGCTTTGAGATACTTGAACCAGGACAGAAGCACAGTGTGCTCTTGTGAAGTAAAGTGTTTTTCTGCGTTTTTAAAGTTCAAGCATTAACCATTTAAGAATTAAACTCACAGGCGTTTTCAGGCATTTTCGCCTAATCAGGGTAAAACATCCAATAGGCTCTAAACAAAAAACCCGTGATGGTGGGGATGACCAAATTTGGGGAGCCATGAGGGGCACAAGAGAGAATCATTTTGTCAAAGTTTTATTGAAATACACAAAGAAACCTAGTACCCAGGAAGCTAAGAAACATGGAATTATTTCCAGTTGGCTAAATACGCTTTTCTGTGAGTTTGAAACTCTTTTGCGACCTAGTGATTCAGCTTTGAGATACTTGAAAAAGGACAAGAGCACAGTGTGCTCTTGTGATCTGAAGTGCTTGTCTGCATTTCCAAAGATCTAGCATTAACCATTAAGGAATTAAACTACAGGCATTTTTTCAGTGAAATTCGCCTAATCAGTGTAAACATCCAATAGACTCTAAACACAAACCCGTGTTGGTGGATTGACTAAATTTGTGGAGCCATGAGGGGGCACAAGAGAGAATCATTTTGTCAGAGTTTCATTGAAATACACAAAGAAACCTAGTGCCGACAAGATAAGAAACACGGAATCATTTCCAGTTGGCTAAAACACTTTTCTGTGAGTTTGAAACTCTTTTGCTACCTAGTGATTCAGCTTTGAGATACTTGAACCAGGACAGAAGCAGAGTGTGCTCTTGTGATATGAATTGCTTTTCTGCATTTTCAAAGTTCTAGCTTTAACCATTGAGGAATTAAACTGCAGGTGTTTTCAGTGAAATTCGCCTAATCAGGGCAAACATCCAATATGCTCTAAAAACAAAAAACCCGTGATGGTGGGATGACCAAATTTGGCGAGCCATGAGGGGCACAAGAGAGAATCATTTTGTCAGAGTTTCATTGAAATACACAAAGAAACCTAATACCCAGAAGCTAAGAAACATGGAATTATTTCCAGTTCGCTAAAACGCTTTTCTGTGAGTTTGAAACTCTTTTGCTACCTAGTGATTCAGCTTTGAGATACTTGAACCAGGACAGAAGCAGAGTGTGCTCTTGTGAACTAAAGTGTTGTTTCTGCGTTTTTAAAGTTCCAGCATTAACCTTTTAAAAAATTAAACTCACAGGCGTTTTCAGGCATTTTCGCCTAATCAGGGTAAACATCCAATAAGACTGTAAACAAAACACCCTTGATGGTGGGATGACCAAACTTAAGGAGCCTGGAGGGGCACATGAGAGAATCATTTTTTCAGAGTTTCATTGAAATACACAAAGAAACCTAGTGCCCAGAAGCTAAGAAACATGGAATTATTTCCAGTTCTCTAAAACGCTTTTCTGTGAGTTTGAAACTCTTTTGTTATGTAGTGATTCTACTTTGAGATACTTGAACCAGGACAGGAGCACAGTGTGTTCTTGTGATATGAAGTGATTTTCTGCATTTTCAAAGTTCTAGCATTAACCATTGAGTAATTAAACTACAGCGTTTTTCAGTGAAAATTCGCCTAATCAGGGTAAATATCCAGTAGGCTCTAAACAAAAAAACCCGTGTTGGTGTTTTGACAGCCATGAGGGGCACAAGAGAGAATCATTTTTTCAGAGTTTCATTGAAATACACAAAGATACCTAGTGCCGACAAGATAAGAAACACGGAATTATTTTCCAGTTGGCTAAAAACAATTTTCTGTGAGTTTGAAACTCTTTTGCTACCTAGTGATTCAGCTTGAGATACTTGAACCACGAGAGAAGCACAGTGTGCTCTTGTGAACTAAAGAGTTGTTCTGCGTTTTTAAAGTAATAGCAATAACCATTTAAGAATTAAACTCACAGGAGTTTTCAGGCATTTTATCCTAATCAGGGTAAACATCGAATAGACTGTAAACAAAACACCATTGATGGTGGGATGACCAAACTTGGGGAGCCTGGAGGGGCACATGAGAGAGAATCATTTTTTCAGAGTTTCATTGAAATACACAAAGAAACCTAGTTCCCAGAAGCTAAAAACAAGAATCATTTCCAGTTCGCTAAAACGCTTTTCTGTGAGTTTGAAACTCTTTTTGTTACCTAGTGATTCAGCTTTGAGATACTTGAACCAGGACAGAAGCACAGTGTGCTCTTCTGATCTGAAGTACTGTTCTGCATTTTCAAAGTTCTAGCATTAACCATTGAGGAATTAAACTACAGTCGTTTTCAGTGAAATTCGCCTAATCAGGGTAAATATCCAATAGGCTATAAACAAAAAAAAACCCGTGATGGTGGATTGACCAAATTTGGGGAGCCATGAGGGGCACAAGAGAGAATCATTTTTTCAGAGTTTCATTGAAATCCACAAAGAAACCTAGTACCCACAAGCTAAGAAACATGGAATTATTTCCATTAGGCTAAAACGCTTTCCTGTGAGTTTGAAAACTCTTTTGCTACCTAGAGATTCAGCTTTGAGATACTTGAACCAGGACAGAAGCAGAGTGTGCTCTTGTGATATGAATTGCTTTTCTGCATTTTCAAAGTTCTAGCTTTAACCATTGAGGAATTAAACTGCAGGCGTTTTCAGTGAAATTCGCCTAATCAGGGCAAACATCCAATATGCTCTTAACAAAAAACCCGATGATGGTGGGATGACCAATTTTGGCGAGCCATGAGGGGCACAAGAGAGAATCATTTTGTCAGAGTTTCATTGAAATACACAAAGAAACCAAATACCCAGAAGCTAAGAAACATTGAATTATTTCCATTTGCCTAAATCGCTTTTCTGTGAGTTTGAAACTCTTTTGCTACCTAGTGATTCAGCATTTGAGATACTTGAACCAGGACAGAAGCACAGTGTGCTTTTGTGATCTGAAGTGCTTTTCTGCATTTTCAAAGTTCTAGCATTAATCATTGAGGAATTAAACTACAGGCGTTTTCAGTGAAATTCGCCTAATCAGGGTAAACATCCAATAGGCTCTAAACAAAAAACCCGTGATGGTGGATTGACCACATTTGGGGAGCCATGAGGGGCACAAGAGAGAATCATTTTGTCAGAGTTTCATTGAAATACACAAAGAAACCTAGTACCCACAAGCTAAGAAACCTGGAATTATTTCTAGTTCGCTAAAACGCTTTTCTGTGAGTTTGAAACTCTTTTGCTACCTAGTGATTCAGCTTTGAGATACTTGAACCAGGAGAGAAGCACAGTGTGCTCTTGTGAACTAAAGTGTTGTTGTGCGTTTTGAAAGTTCTAGCATTAACCATTTAAGAATTAAACTCACAGGTGTTTTCAGGCATTTTTGCCTAATCAGGGTAAACATCCCATAGACTGTAAACAAAACACCCTTGAGGTGGGATGACCAAACTTGGGGAGCCTTGAGGGGCACATGAGAGAATCATTTTTTCAGCGTTTCATTGAAATACACAAAGAAACCTAGTGCCCAGAAGCTAAGAAACATGGAATTATTTCCAGTTCTCTAAAACGCTTTTAGGTGAGTTTGAAACTCTTTTGTTACCTAGTGATTCAACTTTGAGATACTTGAACCAGGACAGGAGCACAGTGTGCTCTTGTGATCTGAAGTGCTTTTCTGCATTTTCAAAGTTCTAGCATTAACCATTGAGGAATTAAACTACAAGCGTTTTCAGTGAAATTCGCCTAATCAGGGAAAACATCCAATAGGCTCTAAACAAAAAACCCGTGATTTTGGATTGACCAAATTTGGGAAGCCATGGGGGGCACAAGAGAGAATCATTTTTTCAGAGTTTCATTGAAATACACAAAGAAACCTAGTTTCCGGAAGCTAAAAACAAGGAATCATTTCCAGTTCGCTAAAACGCTTTTCTGTGAGTTTGAAACTCTTTTGTTCCCTAGTGATTCAGCTTTGAGATACTTGAACCAGGACAGAAGCACAGTGTGCTCTTGTGATCTGAAGTGCTTTTCTGCATTTCCAAAGTTTTAGCATTAACCATTGAGGAATTAAACTACAGGCATTTTCAGTGAAATTCGCCTAATCAGAGTAAACATCTAATAGGCTCTAAACAAAAAACCCGTGATGATGGATTGACCAAATTTGGGGAGCCAAGGGGGGCACAAGAGAGAATCATTTTGTCAGAGTTTCATTGAAATACACAAGGAAACCTAGTACCCAGAAGCTAAGAAACATGGAATTATTTCCCGTTGGCTAAAACGCTTTTCTGTGAGTTTGAATCTATTTTCCTACCTAGTGATTCAGTGTTGATTTACTTGAACCAGGACAAAAGCACAGTGTGCTCTTGTGATCTGAAGTGCTTTTCTGCATTTTCAAAGGTCTAGTATTAACCATTGAGGAATTAAACTACAGGCGTTTTCAGTGAAATTCGCCTAATCAGGGTAAACATCCAATAGGCTCTAAACAAAAAACCCGTCATGGTGGATTGACCACATTTGGGGAGCCATGAGGGGCACAAGAAGAGAATCATTTTGTCTGAGTTTCAGTGAAATCCACAAAGAAACCTAGTACCCACAAGCTAAGAAACATGGAATTATTTCCAGTTGGCTAAAACGCTTTCCTGTGAGTTTGAAACTCTTTTGCTACCTAGTGATTCAGCTTGGAGATACTTGAACCAGGACAGGAGCACAGTGTGCTCTTGTGATCTGAAGTGCTTTTCTGCATTTTCAAAGTTCTAGCATTAACCATTGAAGAATTAAATTACAGGCGTTTTCAGTGAAATTCGCCTAATCAGGGTAAACATCCAATAGGCTCTAAACAAAAAACTCGTGATGGTTGATTGACCAAATTTAGGGAGCCATGAGGGGCACAAGAGAGAATCATTTTGTCAGAGTTTTCATTGAAATACACAAAGCAACCTAGTACCCACAAGCTAAGAAACATGGAATTATTTTCCAGTTGGCTAAATCGCTTTTCTGTGAGTTTGCAACTCTTTTGCTACCTAGTGATTCAGCTTTGAGATACATGAACCAGGAGAGAGGCACAGTGTACTCTTGTGAACTAAAGTGTTGTTCTGCGTTTTTTAAGTTCTAGCATTAACCATTTAAGAATTAAACTCACAGGCGTTTTTAGGCATTTTCGCCTAATCTGGGTAAACATCCAATAGACTCTAAACAAAACACCCTTGATAGTGGGATGACCAAACTTGTGGCGCCTTGAGGGGCACATGAATGAATGATTTTTTCAGAGTTTCATTGAAATACACAAAGAAACCTAGCGCCCAGAAGCTAAGAAACATGGAATTATTTCCAGTTTGCTAAAACGCTTTCCTGTGAATTGAAACTCTTTGCTACCTAGTGATTCAGGTTTGAGATAATTGAACCAGGAGAGAAGCACAGTGTGCTCTTGTGATCTGTTGTGCTTTTCTGCATTTTCAAAGTTCTAGCATTAACCATTCAAGAATTAAACTACAGGCGTTTTCAGTGAAATTCGCCTAATCAGTGTAAACATCCAATAGGCTCTAAAAAACAAAAAACCGTTATGGTGGATTGACCAAATTTGGAGAGCCATGAGGGGCACAAGAGAGAATCATTTTGTGAGAATTTCATTGAAATACACAAAGAAACCTAGTACCAACAAGCTAAGAAACATGGAATTATTTCCAGTTGGCTAAAACGCTTTTCTGTGAGTTTGAAACTCTTTTGCTACCTAGTGATTCAGCTTTGAGATACTTGAACCAGGAAAGAAGCACATGTGCTCTTGTGAACTAAAGTGTTGTTCTGCATTTTTAAAGTAATAGCATTAACCATTTAAGAATTAAACTCACAGGCGTTTTCAGGCATTTTCGCATAATCAGGGTAAACATCCAATAGACTGTAATCAAAACACCCTTGATGGTGGGATGACCAAACCTGGGGAGCCTTGAGGGGCACATGAGAGAATCATTTTTTTCAGAGTTTCATTGAAATACACAAAAAAACCTAGTGCCCAGAAGCTAAGAAACATTTAATTATTTCCAGTTCGCTAAAACGCTTTTCTGTGAGTTTGAAACTCTTTTGTTACCTAGTGATTCAGCTTTGAGATACTTGAACCAGGAAAGAAGCACAGTGTGCTCTTGTGATCTGAAGTGCTTTTTCTGCATTTTCAAAGTTCTAGCATTAACCATTGAGGAATTAAACTAACAGGCGTTTTCAGTAAAATTCGCCTAATCACGGGGTAAACATCCAATAGGCTCTAAACAAAAAAGCGGTGATGGTGGATTGACCAAATTTGGGGAGCCCTGAGGGGCACAAGAGAAAATCATTTTGTCAGAGTTTCATTGAAATACACAAAGAAACCTAGTACCCAGAAGCTAAGAAACATGGAATTATTTCCAGTTGGCTAAATCGCTTTTCTGTGAGTTTGAAACTCTTTTGCTACCGAGTGATTCAACTTTGAGGTACTTGAACCAGGACAAAAGCACAGTGCGCTCTTCTGATCTGAAATGCTTTTCTGCATTTCCAAAGTTCTAGCATTAACCATTGAGGAATTAAACTACAGGCGTTTTCAGTGAAATTCGCCTAATCAGGGTAAACATCCAATAGGCTCTAAACAAAAAACTCGTGATGGTTGATTGACCAAATTTAGGGAGCCATGAGGGGCACAAAGAGAGAATCATTTTGTCAGAGTTTCATTGAAATACACAAAGAAACCTAGTACCCACAAGCTAAGAAACATGGAATTATTTCCAGTTGGCTAAATCGCTTTTCTGTGAGTTTGCAACTCTTTTGCTACCTAGTGATTCAGCTTTGAGATACATGAACCAGGACAGAAGCACAGTGTACTCTTGTGAACTAAAGTGTTGTTCTGCGTTTTTTAAGTACTAGCATTAACCATTTAAGAATTAAACTCACAGGCGTTTTCAGGCATTTTCGCCTAATCAGGGTAAACATCCAATAGACTGTAAACAAAACACCCTTGATGGTGGGATGACCAAACTTGGGGAGCCTGTAGGGCCATGAGAGAATCATTTCTTCAGAGTTTCATTGAAATACACAAAAAAACCTAGTGCCCAGAAGCTAAGAAACATGGAATTATTTCCAGTTTGCTAAAACGCTTTTCTGTGAGTTTGAAACTCTTTTGCTACCTAGTGATTCAGCTTAGAGATACTTGAACCAGGACAGAAGCACAGTGTGCTTTTGTGATCTGAAGTGCTTTTTCTCTGCATTTTTCCAAAGTTCTAGCATTAATCATTGAGGAATTAAACTACAGGCGTTTTCAGTGAAATTCGCCTAATCAGGGTAAAACATCCAATAGGCTCTAAACAAAAAACCCGTGATGGTGGATTGACCACATTTGGGGAGCCATGAGGGGCACAAGAGAGAATCATTTTGTCAGAGTTTCATTGAAATACACAAAGAAACCTAGTACCCACAAGCTAAGAAACCTGGAATTATTTCTAGTTCGCTAAAAACGCTTTTCTGTGAGTTTGAAACTCTTTGCTACCTAGTGATTCAGCTTTGAGATACTTGAACCAGGAGAGAAGCACAGTGTGCTTTTGTGAACTAAAGTGTTGTTGTGCGTTTTGAAAGTTCTAGCATTAACCATTTAAGAATTAAACTCACAGGTGTTTTTTCAGGCATTTTTTGCCTAATCAGGGTAAACATCCAATAGACTGTAAACAAAACACCCTTGATGGTGGGATGACCAAACTTGGGGAGCCTTGAGGGGCACATGAGAGAATCATTTTTTCAGCGTTTCATTGAAATACACAAAGAAACCTAGTGCCCAGAAGCTAAGAAACATGGAATTATTTCCAGTTCTCTAAAACGCTTTTAGGTGAGTTTGAAACTCTTTTGTTACCTAGTGATTCAACTTTGAGATACTTGAACCAGGACAGGAGCACAGTGTGCTCTTGTGATCTGAAGTGCTTTTCTGCATTTTCAAAGTTCTAGCATTAACCATTGAGGAATTAAACTACAAGCGTTTTCAGTGAAATTCGCCTAATCAGGGAAAACATCCAATAGGCTCTAAACAAAAAACCCGTGATTTTGGATTGACCAAATTTGGGGAGCCATGGGGGGCACAAGAGAGAATCATTTTTTCAGAGTTTCATTGAAATACACAAAGAAACCTAGTTTCCGGAAGCTAAAAACAAGGAATCATTTCCAGTTCGCTAAAACGCTTTTCTGTGAGTTTGAAACTCTTTGTTCCCTAGTGATTCAGCTTTGAGATACTTGAACCAGGACAGAAGCACAGTGTGCTCTTGTGATCTGAAGTGCTTTTCTGCATTTCCAAAGTTTAGCATTAACCATTGAGGAATTAAACTACAGGCATTTTCAGTGAAATTCGCCTAATCAGAGTAAACATCCAATAGGCTCTAAACAAAAAAACCCGTGATGGTGGATTGACCAAATTTGGGGAGCCAAGGGGGGCACAAGAGAGAATCATTTTGTCAGAGTTTCATTGAAATACACAAGGAAACCTAGTACCCAGAAGCTAAGAAACATGGAATTATTTCCCGTTGGCTAAAAGGCTTTTCTGTGAGTTTGAAACTATTTTCCTACCTAGTGATTCAGTGTTGATTTACTTGAACCAGGACAAAAGCACAGTGTGCTCTTGTGATCTGAAGTGCTTTTCTGCATTTTTAAAGGTCTAGTATTAACAATTGAGGAATTAAACTACAGGCGTTTTCAGTGAAATTCGCCTAATCAGGGTAAACATCCAATAGGCTCTAAACAAAAAACCCGTCATGGTGGATTGACCACATTTGGGGAGCCATGAGGGGCACAAGAGAGAATCATTTTGTCTGAGTTTCATTGAAATCCACAAAGAAACCTAGTACTCACAAGCTAAGAAACATGGAATTATTTCCAGTTGGCTAAAACGCTTTCCTGTGAGTTTGAAACTCTTTTGCTACCTAGTGATTCAGCTTGGAGATACTTGAACCAGGACAGGAGCACAGTGTGCTCTTGTGATCTGAAGTGCTTTTCTGCATTTTCAAAGTTCTAGCATTAACCATTGAAGAATTAAATTACAGGCGTTTTCAGTGAAATTCGCCTAATCAGGGTAAACATCCAATAGGCTCTAAACAAAAAACTCGTGATGGTTGATTGACCAAATTTAGGGAGCCATGAGGGGCACAAGAGAGAATCATTTTGTCAGAGTTTCATTGAAATACACAAAGCAACCTAGTACCCACAAGCTAAGAAACATGGAATTATTTCCAGTTGGCTAAATCGCTTTTCTGTGAGTTTGCAACTCTTTTGCTACCTAGTGATTCAGCTTTGAGATACATGAACCAGGAGAGAGGCACAGTGTACTCTTGTGAACTAAAGTGTTGTTCTGCGTTTTTTAAGTTCTAGCATTAACCATTTAAGAATTAAACTCACAGCGTTTTTTAGGCATTTTCGCCTAATCTGGGTAAACATCCAATAGACTCTAAACAAAACACCCTTGATAGTGGGATGACCAAACTTGGGGCGCCTTGAGGGGCACATGAATGAATGATTTTTTCAGAGTTTCATTGAAATACACAAAGAAACCTAGCGCCCAGAAGCTAAGAAACATGGAATTATTTCCAGTTTTGCTAAAACGCTTTTCCTGTGAATTTGAAACTCTTTGCTACCTAGTGATTCAGTTTTGAGATAATTGAACCAGGAGAGAAGCACAGTGTGCTCTTGTGATCTGTTGTGCTTTTCTGCATTTTCAAAGTTCTAGCATTAACCATTCAAGAATTAAACTACAGGCTTTTTCAGTGAAATTCACCTAATCAGTGTAAACATCCAATAGGCTCTAAACAAAAAAACCGTTATGGTGGATTGACCAAATTTGGGGAGCCATGAGGGGCACAAGAGAGAATCATTTTGTGAGAATTTCATTGAAATACACAAAGATACCTAGTACCAACAAGCTAAGAAACATGGAATTATTTCCAGTTGGCTAAAACGCTTTTCTGTGAGTTTGAAACTCTTTTGCTACCTAGTGATTCAGCTTTGAGATACTTGAACCAGGAAAGAAGCACAGTGTGCTCTTGTGAACTAAAGTGTTGTTCTTGCATTTTTAAAGTAATAGCATTAACCATTTAAGAATTAAACTCACAAGCGTTTTCAGGCATTTTCGCATAATCAGGGTAAACATCCAATAGACTGTAATCTAAACACCCTTGATGGTGGGATGACCAAACCTGGGGAGCCTTGAGGGGCACATGAGAGAATCATTTTTTTCAGAGTTTCATTGAAATACACAAAAAAAACCTAGTGCCCAGAAGCTAAGAAAGATTTAATTATTTCCAGTTCGCTAAAACGCTTTTCTGTGAGTTTGAAACTCTTTTGTTACCTAGTGATTCAGCTTTGAGATACTTGAACCAGGAAGAAGCACAGTGTGCTCTTGTGATCTGAAGTGCTTTTCTGCATTTTCAAAGTTCTAGCATTAACCATTGAGGAATTAAACTAACAGGCTTTTTTCAGTAAAATTCGCCTAATCAGGGTAAAACATCCAATATGCTCTAAACAAAAAACGTGAATTTTGATTGTTTGGGGTGCACAAGAGAGAATACATTTTTTCATAGTTCATTGAAATACACAAAGAAAAAACCTAGTTTCCGAAGCTAAAAACTAGTGAATCATATCCAGTTCAGCTTTGAGATACTTGTTAGCCAGCTTTGCGATACTTGAACCATGAAAGAACACAGTGTGCTCTTGTGATCTGAAGTGCTTTTCTGCATTTTCAAAGTTCTAGCATTAACCATTGAGGAATTAAACTACAGGCGTTTTTCAGTAAAATTCGCCTAATCAGGGTAAACATCCAATAGGCTCTAAACAAAAAAGCGGTGATGATGGTGGATTGACCAAATTTGGGGAGCCCTGAGGGGCACAAGAGAAAATCATTTTGTCAGAGTTTCATTGAAATACACAAAGAAACCTAGTACCCAGAAGCTAAGAAACATGGAATTATTTCCATGTTGGCTAAATCGCTTTTCTGTGAGTTTGAAAACTCTTTTGCTACCGAGTGATTCAACTTTGAGGTACTTGAACCAGGACAAAAGCACAGTGCGCTCTTCTGATCTGAAATGCTTTTTCTGCATTTCCAAAGTTCTAGCATTAACCATTGAGGAATTAAACTACAGGCGTTTTCAGTGAAATTCGCCTAATCAGGGTAAACATCCAATAGGCTCTAAACAAAAAACTCGTGATGGTTGATTGACCAAATTTAGGGAGCCATGAGGGGCACAAGAGTGAATCATTTTGTCAGAGTTTCATTGAAATACACAAAGAAACCTAGTACCCACAAGCTAAGAAACATGGAATTATTTCCAGTTGGCTAAATCGCTTTTCTGTTAGTTTGCAACTCTTTTGCTACCTAGTGATTCAGCTTTGAGATACATGAACCAGGAGAGACGCACAGTGTACTCTTGTGAACTAAAGTGTTGTTCTGCTGCGTTTTTTAAGTTCTAGCATTAACCATTTAAGAATTAAACTCACAGGCGTTTTCAGACATTTTCGCCTAATCAGGGTAAACATCCAATAGACTGTAATCAAAACACCCTTGATGGTGGGATGACCAAACCTGGGGAGCCTTGAGGGGCACATGAGAGAATCATTTTTTCAGAGTTTCATTGAAATATACAAAAAAAAAACCTAGTGCCCAGAAGCTAAGAAATTTTTTAATTATTTCCAGTTTGCTAAAACGCTTTTCTGTGAGTTTGAAACTCTTTTGTTACCTAGTGATTCAGCTTTGAGATACTTGAAACCAGGAAGAAGCACAGTGTGCTCTTGTGATCTGAAGTGCTTTTCTGCATTTTCAAAGTTCTAGCATTAACCTTTGAGGAATTAAAATAACAGGCGTTTTCAGTAATATTCGCCTAATCAGGTTAAACATCCAATAGGCTCTAAACAAAAAAGCGGTGATGGTGGATTGACCAAATTTGGGAGCCCTGAGGGGCACAAGAGAAAATCATTTTGTCAGAGTTTCATTGAAATACACAAAGAAACCTAGTACCCAGAAGCTAAGAAACATGGAATTATTTCCAGTTGGCTAAATCGCTTTTCTGTGAGTTTGAAACTTTTTTGCTACCGAGTGATTCAACTTTGAGATACTTGAACCAGGACAAAAGCACAGTGCGCTCTTCTGATCTGAAATGCTTTTCTGCATTTCCAAAGTTCTAGCAATAACCATTGAGGAATAAAACTACAGGCGTTTTCAGTGAAATTCGCCTAATCAGGTAAACATCCAATAGGCTCTAAACAAAAAACCCGTGATGGTGGATTGACCACATTTGGGGAGCCATGAGGGGCACAAGAGAGAATCATTTTGTCAGAGTTTCATTGAAATACACAAAGAAACCTAGTACCCACAAGCTAAGAAACCTGGAATTATTTCTAGTTCGCTAAAACGCTTTTCTGTGAGTTTGAAACTCTTTTGCTACCTAGTGATTCAGCTTTGAGATACTTGAACTAGGAGAGAAGCACAGTGTGCTCTTGTGAACAAAAGTGTTGTTGTGCGTTTTGAAAGTTCTAGCATTAACCATTTAAGAATTAAACTCACAGGTGTTTTCAGGCATTTTCGCCTAATCAGGGTAAACATCCAATAGACTGTAAACAAAACACCCTTGATGGTGGGATGACCAAACTTGGGGAGCCTTGAGGGGCACATGAGAGAATCATTTTTTCAGCGTTTCATTGAAATACACAAAGAAACCTAGTGCCCAGAAGCTAAGAAACATGGAATTATTTCCAGTTCTCTAAAACGCTTTTAGGTGAGTTTGAAAATCTTTTGTTACCTAGTGATTCAACTTGAGATACTTGAACCAGGACAGGAGCACAGTGTGCTCTTGTGATCTGAAGTGCTTTTCTGCATTTTCAAAGTTCTAGCATTAACCATTGAGGAATTAAACTACAAGCGTTTTCAGTGAAATTCGCCTAATCAGAAAAAATATCCAATAGGCTCTAAACAAAAAACCCGTGATGGTGGATAGACCAAATTTGGGGAGCCATGGGGGGCACAAGAGAGAATCATTTTTTCAGAGTTTCATTGAAATACACAAAGAAACCTAGTTTCCGGAAGCTAAAAACAAGGAATCATTTCAAGTTCGCTAAAACGCTTTTCTGTGAGTTTGAAACTCTTTTGTTCCCTAGTGATTCAGCTTTGAGATACTTGAACCAGGACAGAAGCACAGTGTGCTCTTGTGATCTGAAGTGCTTTTCTGCATTTTCAAAGGTCTAGTATTAACCATTGAGGAATTAAACTACAGGCGTTTTCAGTGAAATTCGCCTAATCAGGGTAAACATCCAATAGGCTCTAAACAAAAAACCCGTCATGGTGGATTGACCACATTTGGGGAGCCATGAGGGGCACAAGAGAGAATCATTTTTGTCTGAGTTTCATTGAAATCCACAAAGAAACCTAGTACCCACAAGCTAAGAAACATGGAATTATATCCAGTTGGCTAAAACGCTTTCCTGTGAGTTTGAAACTCTTTTGCTACCTAGTGATTCAGCTTGGAGATACTTGAACCAGGACAGAAGCACAGTGTGCTCTTGTGATCTGAAGTGCTTTTTCTGCATTTTCAAAGTTCTAGCATTAACCATTGAAGAATTAAATTACAGGCGTTTTCAGTGAAATTCGCCTTATCAGGGTAAACATCCAATAGGCTCTAAACAAAAAACTCGTGATGGTTGATTGACCAAATTTAGGGAGCCATGAGGGGCACAAGAGAGAATCATTTTGTCAGATTTTTCATTGAAATACACAAAGAAACCTAGTACCCACAAGCTAAGAAACCTGGAATTATTTCTAGTTCGCTAAAACGCTTTTCTGTGAGTTTGAAACTCTTTTGCTACCTAGTGATTCAGCTTTGAGATACTTGAACTAGGAGAGAAGCACAGTGTGCTCTTGTGAACTAAAGTGTTGTTGTGCGTTTTTGAAAGTTCTAGCATTAACCATTTAAGAATTAAACTCACAGGTGTTTTCAGGCATTTTCGCCTAATCAGGGTAAACATCCAATAGACTGTAAACAAAACACCCTTGATGGTGGGATGACCAAACTTGGGGAGCCTTGAGGGGCACATGAGAGAATCATTTTTTCAGCGTTTCATTGAAATACACAAAGAAACCTAGTGCCCAGAAGCTAAGAAACATGGAATTATTTCCAGTTCTCTAAAACGCTTTTAGGTGAGTTTGAAACTCTTTTGTTACCTAGTGATTCAACTTTGAGATACTTGAACCAGGACAGGACCACAGTGTGCTCTTGTGATCTGAAGTGCTTTTCTGCATTTTCAAAGTTCTAGCATTAACCATTGAGGAATTAAACTACAAGCGTTTTCAGTGAAATTCGCCTAATCAGGGAAAACATCCAATAGGCTCTAAACAAAAAACCCGTGATTTTGGATTGACCAAATTTGGGGAGCCATGGGGGGCACAAGAGAGAATCATTTTGTCTGAGTTTCATTGAAATCCACAAAGAAACCTAGTACCCACAAGCTAAGAAACATGGAATTATATCCAGTTGGCTAAAACGCTTTCCTGTGAGTTTGAAACTCTTTTCCTACCTAGTGATTCAGCTTGGAGATACTTGAACCAGGACAGAAGCACAGTGTGCTCTTGTGATCTGAAGTGCTTTTCTGCATTTTCAAAGTTCTAGCATTAACCATTGAAGAATTAAATTACAGGCGTTTTCAGTGAAATTCGCCTTATCAGGGTAAACATCCAATAGGCTCTAAACAAAAAACTCGTGATGGTTGATTGACCAAATTTAGGGAGCCATGAGGGGCACAAGAGAGAATCATTTTGTCAGATTTTCATTGAAATACACAAAGAAACCTAGTACCCACAAGCTAAGAAACCTGGAATTATTTCTAGTTCGCTAAAACGCTTTTCTGTGAGTTTGAAACTCTTTTGCTACCTAGTGATTCAGCTTTGAGATACTTGAACTAGGAGAGAAGCACAGTGTGCTCTTGTGAACTAAAGTGTTGTTGTGCGTTTTGAAAGTTCTAGCATTAACCATTTAAGAATTAAACTCACAGGTGTTTTCAGGCATTTTCGCCTAATCAGGGTAAACATCCAATAGACTGTAAACAAAACACCCTTGATGGTGGGATGACCAAACTTGGGGAGCCTTGAGGGGCACATGAGAGAATCATTTTTTCAGCGTTTCATTGAAATACACAAAGAAACCTAGTGCCCAGAAGCTAAGAAACATGGAATTATTTCCAGTTCTCTAAAACGCTTTTAGGTGAGTTTGAAACTCTTTTGTTACCTAGTGATTCAACTTTGAGATACTTGAACCAGGACAGGACCACAGTGTGCTCTTGTGATCTGAAGTGCTTTTCTGCATTTTCAAAGTTCTAGCATTAACCATTGAGGAATTAAACTACAAGCGTTTTCAGTGAAATTCGCCTAATCAGGGAAAACATCCAATAGGCTCTAAACAAAAAACCCGTGATTTTGGATTGACCAAATTTGGGGAGCCATGGGGGGCACAAGAGAGAATCATTTTTTCAGAGTTTCATTGAAATACACAAAGAAACCTAGTTTCCGGAAGCTAAAAACAAGGAATCATTTCCAGTTCGCTAAAACGCTTTTCTGTGAGTTTGAAACTCTTTTGTTCCCTAGTGATTCAGCTTTGAGATACTTGAACCAGGACAGAAGCACAGTGTGCTCTTGTGATCTGAAGTGCTTTTCTGCATTTCCAAAGTTTTAGCATTAACCATTGAGGAATTAAACTACAGGCATTTTCAGTGAAATTCGCCTAATCAGAGTAAACATCCAATAGGCTCTAAACAAAAAACCCGTGATGGTGGATTGACCAAATTTGGGGAGCCAAGGGGGCACAAGAGAGAATCATTTTGTCAGAGTTTCATTGAAATACACAAGGAAACCTAGTACCCAGAAGCTAAGAAACATGGAATTATTTCCCGTTGGCTAAAACGCTTTTTCTGTGAGTTTGAAACTATTTTCCTACCTAGTGATTCAGTGTTGATTTACTTGAACCAGGACAAAAGCACAGTGTGCTCTTGTGATCTGAAGTGCTTTTCTGCATTTTCAAAGGTCTAGTATTAACCATTGAGGAATTAAACTACAGGCGTTTTCAGTGAAATTCGCCTAATCAGGGTAAACATCCAATAGGCTCTAAACAAAAAACCCGTCATGGTGGATTGACCACATTTGGGGAGCCATGAGGGGCACAAGAGAGAATCATTTTGTCTGAGTTTCATTGAAATCCACAAAGAAACCTAGTACCCACAAGCTAAGAAACATGGAATTATTTCCAGTTGGCTAAAAACGCTTTCCTGTGATTTTGAAACTCTTTTGCTACCTAGTGATTCAGCTTGGAGATACTTGAACCAGGACAGGAGCACAGTGTGCTCTTGTGATCTGAAGTGCTTTTCTGCATTTTCAAAGTTCTAGCATTAACCATTGAAGAATTAAATTACAGGCGTTTTCAGTGAAATTCGCCTAATCAGGGTAAACATCCAATAGGCTCTAAACAAAAAACTCGTGATGGTTGATTGACCAAATTTAGGGAGCCATGAGGGGCACAAGAGAGAATCATTTTGTCAGAGTTTCATTGAAATACACAAAGCAACCTAGTACCCACAAGCTAAGAAACATGGAATTATTTCCAGTTGGCTAAATCGCTTTTCTGTGAGTTTGCAACTCTTTTGCTACCTAGTGATTCAGCTTTGAGATACATGAACCAGGAGAGAGGCACAGTGTACTCTTGTGAACTAAAGTGTTGTTCTGCGTTTTTTAAGTTCTAGCATTAACCATTTAAGAATTAAACTCACAGGTGTTTTCAGGCATTTTTCGCCTAATCAGGGTAAACATCCAATAGACTGTAAACAAAACACCCTTGATGGTGGGATGACCAAACTTGGGGAGCCTTGAGGGGCACATGAGAGAATCATTTTTTCAGCGTTTCATTGAAATACACAAAGAAACCTAGTGCCCAGAAGCTAAGAAACATGGAATTATTTCCAGTTCTCTAAAACGCTTTTAGGTGAGTTTGAAAATCTTTTGTTACCTAGTGATTCAACTTTGAGATACTTGAACCAGGACAGGAGCACAGTGTGCTCTTGTGATCTGAAGTGCTTTTTCTGCATTTTCAAAGTTCTAGCATTAACCATTGAGGAATTAAACTACAAGCGTTTTCAGTGAAATTCGCCTAATCAGAAAAAATATCCAATAGGCTCTAAACAAAAAACCCGTGATGGTGGATAGACCAAATTTGGGGAGCCATGGGGGGCACAAGAGAGAATCATTTTTTCAGAGTTTCATTGAAATACACAAAGAAACCTAGTTTCCGGAAGCTAAAAACAAGGAATCATTTCCAGTTCGCTAAAACGCTTTTCTGTGAGTTTGAAACTCTTTTGTTCCCTAGTGATTCAGCTTTGAGATACTTGAACCAGGACAGAAGCACAGTGTGCTCTTGTGATCTGAAGTGCTTTTCTGCATTTTCAAAGGTCTAGTATTAACCATTGAGGAATTAAACTACAGGCGTTTTCAGTGAAATTCGCCTAATCAGGGTAAACATCCAATAGGCTCTAAACAAAAAACCCGTCATGGTGGATTGACCACATTTGGGGAGCCATGAGGGGCACAAGAGAGAATCATTTTGTCTGAGTTTCATTGAAATCCACAAAGAAACCTAGTACCCACAAGCTAAGAAACATGGAATTATATCCAGTTGGCTAAAACGCTTTCCTGTGAGTTTGAAACTCTTTTGCTACCTAGTGATTCAGCTTGGAGATACTTGAACCAGGACAGAAGCACAGTGTGCTCTTGTGATCTGAAGTGCTTTTCTGCATTTTCAAAGTTCTAGCATTAACCATTGAAGAATTAAATTACAGGCGTTTTCAGTGAAATTCGCCTTATCAGGGTAAACATCCAATAGGCTCTAAACAAAAAACTCGTGATGGTTGATTGACCAAATTTAGGGAGCCATGAGGGGCACAAGAGAGAATCATTTTGTCAGATTTTCATTGAAATACACAAAGAAACCTAGTACCCACAAGCTAAGAAACCTGGAATTATTTCTAGTTCGCTAAAACGCTTTTCTGTGAGTTTGAAACTCTTTTGCTACCTAGTGATTCAGCTTTGAGATACTTGAACTAGGAGAGAAGCACAGTGTGCTCTTGTGAACTAAAGTGTTGTTGTGCGTTTTGAAAGTTCTAGCATTAACCATTTAAGAATTAAACTCACAGGTGTTTTCAGGCATTTTCGCCTAATCAGGGTAAACATCCAATAGACTGTAAACAAAACACCCTTGATGGTGGGATGACCAAACTTGGGGAGCCTTGAGGGGCACATGAGAGAATCATTTTTTTCAGCGTTTCATTGAAATACACAAAGAAACCTAGTGCCCAGAAGCTAAGAAACATGGAATTATTTCCAGTTCTCTAAAACGCTTTTAGGTGAGTTTGAAACTCTTTTGTTACCTAGTGATTCAACTTTGAGATACTTGAACCAGGACAGGACCACAGTGTGCTCTTGTGATCTGAAGTGCTTTTCTGCATTTTCAAAGTTCTAGCATTAACCATTGAGGAATTAAACTACAAGCGTTTTCAGTGAAATTCGCCTAATCAGGGAAAACATCCAATAGGCTCTAAACAAAAAAACCCGTGATTTTGGATTGACCAAATTTGGGGAGCCATGGGGGCACAAGAGAGAATCATTTTTTCAGAGTTTCATTGAAATACACAAAGAAACCTAGTTTCCGGAAGCTAAAAACAAGGAATCATTTCCAGTTCGCTAAAACGCTTTTCTGTGAGTTTGAAACTCTTTTGTTCCCTAGTGATTCAGCTTTGAGATACTTGAACCAGGACAGAAGCACAGTGTGCTCTTGTGATCTGAAGTGCTTTTCTGCATTTCCAAAGTTTTAGCATTAACCATTGAGGAATTAAACTACAGGCATTTTCAGTGAAATTCGCCTAATCAGAGTAAACATCCAATAGGCTCTAAACAAAAAAACCCGTGATGGTGGATTGACCAAATTTGGGGAGCCAAGGGGGGCACAAGAGAGAATCATTTTGTCAGAGTTTCATTGAAATACACAAGGAAACCTAGTACCCAGAAGCTAAGAAACATGGAATTATTTCCCGTTGGCTAAAACGCTTTTCTGTGAGTTTGAAACTATTTTCCTACCTAGTGATTCAGTGTTGATTTACTTGAACCAGGACAAAAGCACAGTGTGCTCTTGTGATCTGAAGTGCTTTTCTGCATTTTCAAAGTCTAGTATTAACCATTGAGGAATTAAAACTACAGGCGTTTTCAGTGAAATTCGCCCTAATCAGGGTAAACATCCAATAGGCTCTAAACAAAAAACCCGTCATGGTGGATTGACCACATTTGGGGAGCCATGAGGGGCACAAGAGAGAATCATTTTTGTCTGAGTTTCATTGAAATCCACAAAGAAACCTAGTACCCACAAGCTAAGAAACATGGAATTATTTCCAGTTGGCTAAAACGCTTTCCTGTGAGTTTGAAACTCTTTTGCTACCTAGTGATTCAGCTTGGAGATACTTGAACCAGGACAGGAGCACAGTGTGCTCTTGTGATCTGAAGTGCTTTTCTGCATTTTCAAAGTTCTAGCATTAACCATTGAAGAATTAAATTACAGGCGTTTTCAGTGAAATTCGCCTAATCAGGGTAAACATCCAATAGGCTCTAAACAAAAAACTCGTGATGGTTGATTGACCAAATTTAGGGAGCCATGAGGGGCACAAGAGAGAATCATTTTGTCAGAGTTTCATTGAAATACACAAAGCAACCTAGTACCCACAAGCTAAGAAACATGGAATTATTTCCAGTTGGCTAAATCGCTTTTCTGTGAGTTTGCAACTCTTTTGCTACCTAGTGATTCAGCTTTGAGATACATGAACCAGGAGAGAGGCACAGTGTACTCTTGTGAACTAAAGTGTTGTTCTGCGTTTTTTTAAGTTCTAGCATTAACCATTTAAGAATTAAACTCACAGGTGTTTTCAGGCATTTTCGCCTAATCAGGTAAACATCCAATAGACTGTAAACAAAACACCCTTGATGGTGGGATGACCAAACTTGGGGAGCCTTGAGGGGCACATGAGAGAATCATTTTTTCAGCGTTTCATTGAAATACACAAAGAAACCTAGTGCCCAGAAGCTAAGAAACATGGAATTATTTCCAGTTCTCTAAAACGCTTTTAGGTGAGTTTGAAAATCTTTTGTTACCTAGTGATTCAACTTTGAGATACTTGAACCAGGACAGGAGCACAGTGTGCTCTTGTGATCTGAAGTGCTTTTCTGCATTTTCAAAGTTCTAGCATTAACCATTGAGGAATTAAACTACAAGCGTTTTCAGTGAAATTCGCCTAATCAGAAAAAATATCCAATAGGCTCTAAACAAAAAACCCGTGATGGTGGATAGACCAAATTTGGGGAGCCATGGGGGGCACAAGAGAGAATCATTTTTTCAGAGTTTCATTGAAATACACAAAGAAACCTAGTTTCCGGAAGCTAAAAACAAGGAATCATTTCCAGTTCGCTAAAACGCTTTTCTGTGAGTTTGAAACTCTTTTGTTCCCTAGTGATTCAGCTTTGAGATACTTGAACCAGGACAGAAGCACAGTGTGCTCTTGTGATCTGAAGTGCTTTTCTGCATTTTCAAATGTCTAGTATTAACCATTGAGGAATTTAAACTACAGGCGTTTTCAGTGAAATTCGCCTAATCAGGGTAAACATCCAATAGGCTCTAAACAAAAAACCCGTCATGGTGGATTGACCACATTTGGGGAGCCATGAGGGGCACAAGAGAGAATCATTTTGTCTGAGTTTCATTGAAATCCACAAAGAAACCTAGTACCCACAAGCTAAGAAACATGGAATTATATCCAGTTGGCTAAAACGCTTTCCTGTGAGTTTGAAACTCTTTTGCTACCTAGTGATTCAGCTTGGAGATACTTGAACCAGGACAGAAGCACAGTGTGCTCTTGTGATCTGAAGTGCTTTTCTGCATTTTCAAAGTTCTAGCATTAACCATTGAAGAATTAAATTACAGGCGTTTTCAGTGAAATTCGCCTTATCAGGGTAAACATCCAATAGGCTCTAAACAAAAAACTCGTGATGGTTGATTGACCAAATTTAGGGAGCCATGAGGGGCACAAGAGAGAATCATTTTGTCAGATTTTCATTGAAATACACAAAGAAACCTAGTACCCACAAGCTAAGAAACCTGGAATTATTTCTAGTTCGCTAAAACGCTTTTCTGTGAGTTTGAAACTCTTTTGCTACCTAGTGATTCAGCTTTGAGATACTTGAACTAGGAGAGAAGCACAGTGTGCTCTTGTGAACTAAAGTGTTGTTGTGCGTTTTGAAAGTTCTAGCATTAACCATTTAAGAATTAAACTCACAGGTGTTTTCAGGCATTTTCGCCTAATCAGGGTAAACATCCAATAGACTGTAAACAAAACACCCTTGATGGTGGGATGACCAAACTTGGGGAGCCTTGAGGGGCACATGAGAGAATCATTTTTTCAGCGTTTCATTGAAATACACAAAGAAACCTAGTGCCCAGAAGCTAAGAAACATGGAATTATTTCCAGTTCTCTAAAACGCTTTTAGGTGAGTTTGAAACTCTTTTGTTACCTAGTGATTCAACTTTGAGATACTTGAACCAGGACAGGACCACAGTGTGCTCTTGTGATCTGAAGTGCTTTTCTGCATTTTCAAAGTTCTAGCATTAACCATTGAGGAATTAAACTACAAGCGTTTTCAGTGAAATTCGCCTAATCAGGGAAAACATCCAATAGGCTCTAAACAAAAAACCCGTGATTTTGGATTGACCAAATTTGGGGAGCCATGGGGGGCACAAGAGAGAATCATTTTTTCAGAGTTTCATTGAAATACACAAAGAAACCTAGTTTCCGGAAGCTAAAAACAAGGAATCATTTCCAGTTCGCTAAAAACGCTTTTCTGTGAGTTTGAAACTCTTTTGTTCCCTAGTGATTCAGCTTTGAGATACTTGAACCAGGACAGAAGCACAGTGTGCTCTTGTGATCTGAAGTGCTTTTCTGCATTTCCAAAGTTTTAGCATTAACCATTGAGGAATTAAACTACAGGCATTTTCAGTGAAATTCGCCTAATCAGAGTAAACATCCAATAGGCTCTAAACAAAAAACCCGTGATGGTGGATTGACCAAATTTGGGGAGCCAAGGGGGGCACAAGAGAGAATTATTTTGTCAGAGTTTCATTGAAATACACAAGGAAACCTAGTACCCAGAAGCTAAGAAACATGGAATTATTTCCCGTTGGCTAAAACGCTTTTCTGTGAGTTTGAAACTATTTTCCTACCTAGTGATTCAGTGTTGATTTACTTGAACCAGGACAAAAGCACAGTGTGCTCTTGTGATCTGAAGTGCTTTTCTGCATTTTCAAAGGTCTAGTATTAACCATTGAGGAATTAAACTACAGGCGTTTTCAGTGAAATTCGCCTAATCAGGGTAAACATCCAATAGGCTCTAAACAAAAAACCCGTCATGGTGGATTGACCACATTTGGGGAGCCATGAGGGGCACAAGAGAGAATCATTTTGTCTGAGTTTCATTGAAATCCACAAAGAAACCTAGTACCCACAAGCTAAGAAACATGGAATTATTTCCAGTTGGCTAAAACGCTTTCCTGTGAGTTTGAAACTCTTTTGCTACCTAGTGATTCAGCTTGGAGATACTTGAACCAGGACAGGAGCACAGTGTGCTCTTGTGATCTGAAGTGCTTTTCTGCATTTTCAAAGTTCTAGCATTAACCATTGAAGAATTAAATTACAGGCGTTTTCAGTGAAATTCGCCTAATCAGGGTAAACATCCAATAGGCTCTAAACAAAAAACTCGTGATGGTTGATTGACCAAATTTAGGGAGCCATGAGGGGCACAAGAGAGAATCATTTTGTCAGAGTTTCATTGAAATACACAAAGCAACCTAGTACCCACAAGCTAAGAAACATGGAATTATTTCCAGTTGGCTAAATCGCTTTTCTGTGAGTTTGCAACTCTTTTGCTACCTAGTGATTCAGCTTTGAGATACATGAACCAGGAGAGAGGCACAGTGTACTCTTGTGAACTAAAGTGTTGTTCTGCGTTTTTTAAGTTCTAGCATTAACCATTTAAGAATTAAACTCACAGGCGTTTTTAGGCATTTTCGCCTAATCTGGGTAAACATCCAATAGACTCTAAACAAAACACCCTTGATAGTGGGATGACCAAACTTGGGGCGCCTTGAGGGGCACATGAATGAATGATTTTTTCAGAGTTTCATTGAAATACACAAAGAAACCTAGCGCCCAGAAGCTAAGAAACATGGAATTATTTCCAGTTTGCTAAAACGCTTTCCTGTGAATTTGAAACTCTTTACTACCTAGTGATTCAGGTTTAAGATAATTGAACCAGGAGAGAAGCACAGTGTGCTCTTGTGATCTGTTGTGCTTTTTCTGCATTTTCAAAGTTCTAGCATTAACCATTCAAGAATTAAACTACAGGCGTTTTCAGTGAAATTCGCCTAATCAGTGTAAACATCCAATAGGCTCTAAACAAAAAAAAAACCGTAATGGTGGATTGACCACATTTGGGGAGCCATGAGGGGCACAAGAGAGAATCATTTTGTCAGAGTTTCATTGAAATACACAAAGAAACCTAGTACCCACAAGCGAAGAAACCTGGAATTATTTCTAGTTCGCTAAAACGCTTTTCTGTGAGTTTGAAACTCTTTTGCTACCTAGTGATTCAGCTTTGAGATACTTGAACCAGGAGAGAAGCACAGTGTGCTCTTGTGAACTAAAGTGTTGTTGTGCGTTTTGAAAGTTCTAGCATTAACCATTTAAGAATTAAACTCACAGGTGTTTTCAGGCATTTTTGCCTAATCAGGGTAAACATCCAATAGACTGTAAACAAAACACCCTTGATGGTGGATGACCAAACTTGGGGAGCCTTGAGGGGCACATGAGAGAATCATTTTTTCAGCGTTTCATTGAAATACACAAAGAAACCTAGTGCCCAGAAGCTAAGAAACATGGAATTATTTCCAGTTCTCTAAAACGCTTTTAGGTGAGTTTGAAACTCTTTTGTTACCTAGTGATTCAACTTTGAGATACTTGAACCAGGACAGGAGCACAGTGTGCTCTTGTGATCTGAAGTGCTTTTCTGCATTTTCAAAGTTCTAGCATTAACCATTGAGGAATTAAACTACAAGCGTTTTCAGTGAAATTCGCCTAATCAGGGAAAACATCCAATAGGCTCTAAACAAAAAACCCGTGATTTTGGATTGACCAAATTTGGGGAGCCATGGGGGGCACAAGAGAGAATCATTTTTTCAGAGTTTCATTGAAATACACAAAGAAACCTAGTTTCCGGAAGCTAAAAAACAAGGAATCATTTCCAGTTCGCTAAAACGCTTTTCTGTGAGTTTGAAACTCTTTTGTTCCCTAGTGATTCAGCTTTGAGATACTTGAACCAGGACAGAAGCACAGTGTGCTCTTGTGATCTGAAGTGCTTTTCTGCATTTCCAAAGTTTTAGCATTAACCATTGAGGAATTAAACTACAGGCATTTTCAGTGAAATTCGCCTAATCAGAGTAAACATCCAATAGGCTCTAAACAAAAAAACCCGTGATGGTGGATTGACCAAATTTGGGGAGCCAAGGGGGGCACAAGAGAGAATCATTTTGTCAGAGTTTCATTGAAATACACAAGGAAACCTAGTACTCAGAAGCTAAGAAACATGGAATTATTTCCCGTTGGCTAAAACGCTTTTCTGTGAGTTTGAAACTATTTTCCTACCTAGTGATTCAGTGTTGATTTACTTGAACCAGGACAAAAGCACAGTGTGCTCTTGTGATCTGAAGTGCTTTTCTGCATTTTCAAAGGTCTAGTATTAACCATTGAGGAATTAAACTACAGGCGTTTTCAGTGAAATTCGCCTAATCAGGGTAAACATCCAATAGGCTCTAAACAAAAAACCCGTCATGGTGGATTGACCACATTTGGGGAGCCATGAGGGGCACAAGAGAGAATCATTTTGTCTGAGTTTCAGTGAAATCCACAAAGAAACCTAGTACCCACAAGCTAAGAAACATGGAATTATTTCCAGTTGGCTAAAACGCTTTCCTGTGAGTTTGAAACTCTTTTGCTACCTAGTGATTCAGCTTGGAGATACTTGAACCAGGACAGGAGCACAGTGTGCTCTTGTGATCTGAAGTGCTTTTCTGCATTTTCAAAGTTCTAGCATTAACCATTGAAGAATTAAATTACAGGCGTTTTCAGTGAAATTCGCCTAATCAGGGTAAACATCCAATAGGCTCTAAACAAAAAACTCGTGATGGTTGATTGACCAAATTTAGGGAGCCATGAGGGGCACAAGAGAGAATCATTTTGTCAGAGTTTCATTGAAATACACAAAGCAACCTAGTACCCACAAGCTAAGAAACATGGAATTATTTCCAGTTGGCTAAATCGCTTTTCTGTGAGTTTGCAACTCTTTTGCTACCTAGTGATTCAGCTTTGAGATACATGAACCAGGAGAGAGGCACAGTGTACTCTTGTGAACTAAAGTGTTGTTCTGCGTTTTTTTTAAGTTCTAGCATTAACCATTTAAGAATTAAACTCACAGGTGTTTTCAGGCATTTTCGCCTAATCAGGGTAAACATCCAATAGACTGTAAACAAAACACCCTTGATGGTGGGATGACCAAACTTGGGGAGCCTTGAGGGGCACATGAGAGAATCATTTTTTCAGCGTTTCATTGAAATACACAAAGAAACCTAGTGCCCAGAAGCTAAGAAACATGGAATTATTTCCAGTTCTCTAAAACGCTTTTAGGTGAGTTTGAAAATCTTTTGTTACCTAGTGATTCAACTTTGAGATACTTGAACCAGGACAGGAGCACAGTGTGCTCTTGTGATCTGAAGTGCTTTTCTGCATTTTCAAAGTTCTAGCATTAACCATTGAGGAATTAAACTACAAGCGTTTTCAGTGAAATTCGCCTAATCAGAAAAAATATCCAATAGGCTCTAAACAAAAACCCGTGATGGTGGATAGACCAAATTTGGGGAGCCATGGGGGGCACAAGAGAGAATCATTTTTTCAGAGTTTCATTGAAATACACAAAGAAACCTAGTTTCCGGAAGCTAAAAACAAGGAATCATTTCCAGTTCGCTAAAACGCTTTTCTGTGAGTTTGAAACTCTTTTGTTCCCTAGTGATTCAGCTTTGAGATACTTGAACCAGGACAGAAGCACAGTGTGCTCTTGTGATCTGAAGTGCTTTTCTGCATTTTCAAATGTCTAGTATTAACCATTGAGGAATTAAACTACAGGCGTTTTCAGTGAAATTCGCCTAATCAGGGTAAACATCCAATAGGCTCTAAACAAAAAACCCGTCATGGTGGATTGACCACATTTGGGGAGCCATGAGGGGCACAAGAGAGAATCATTTTGTCTGAGTTTCATTGAAATCCACAAAGAAACCTAGTACCCACAAGCTAAGAAACATGGAATTATATCCAGTTGGCTAAAACGCTTTCCTGTGAGTTTGAAACTCTTTTGCTACCTAGTGATTCAGCTTGGAGATACTTGAACCAGGACAGAAGCACAGTGTGCTCTTGTGATCTGAAGTGCTTTTCTGCATTTTCAAAGTTCTAGCATTAACCATTGAAGAATTAAATTACAGGCGTTTTCAGTGAAATTCGCCTTATCAGGGTAAACATCCAATAGGCTCTAAACAAAAAACTCGTGATGGTTGATTGACCAAATTTAGGGAGCCATGAGGGGCACAAGAGAGAATCATTTTGTCAGATTTTCATTGAAATACACAAAGAAACCTAGTACCCACAAGCTAAGAAACCTGGAATTATTTCTAGTTCGCTAAAACGCTTTTCTGTGAGTTTGAAACTCTTTTGCTACCTAGTGATTCAGCTTTGAGATACTTGAACTAGGAGAGAAGCACAGTGTGCTCTTGTGAACTAAAGTGTTGTTTGTGCGTTTTGAAAGTTCTAGCATTAACCATTTAAGAATTAAACTCACAGGTGTTTTCAGGCATTTTCGCCTAATCAGGGTAAACATCCAATAGACTGTAAACAAAACACCCTTGATGGTGGGATGACCAAACTTGGGGAGCCTTGAGGGGCACATGAGAGAATCATTTTTTCAGCGTTTCATTGAAATACACAAAGAAACCTAGTGCCCAGAAGCTAAGAAACATGGAATTATTTCCAGTTCTCTAAAACGCTTTTAGGTGAGTTTGAAACTCTTTTGTTACCTAGTGATTCAACTTTGAGATACTTGAACCAGGACAGGACCACAGTGTGCTCTTGTGATCTGAAGTGCTTTTCTGCATTTTCAAAGTTCTAGCATTAACCATTGAGGAATTAAACTACAAGCGTTTTCAGTGAAATTCGCCTAATCAGGGAAAACATCCAATAGGCTCTAAACAAAAAACCCGTGATTTTGGATTGACCAAATTTGGGGAGCCATGGGGGGCACAAGAGAGAATCATTTTTTCAGAGTTTCATTGAAATACACAAAGAAACCTAGTTTCCGGAAGCTAAAAACAAGGAATCATTTCCAGTTCGCTAAAACGCTTTTTCTGTGAGTTTGAAACTCTTTTGTTCCCTAGTGATTCAGCTTTGAGATACTTGAACCAGGACAGAAGCACAGTGTGCTCTTGTGATCTGAAGTGCTTTTCTGCATTTCCAAAGTTTTAGCATTAACCATTGAGGAATTAAACTACAGGCATTTTCAGTGAAATTCGCCTAATCAGAGTAAACATCCAATAGGCTCTAAACAAAAAAAACCCGTGATGGTGGATTGACCAAATTTGGGGAGCCAAGGGGGGCACAAGAGAGAATTATTTTGTCAGAGTTTCATTGAAATACACAAGGAAACCTAGTACCCAGAAGCTAAGAAACATGGAATTATTTCCCGTTGGCTAAAACGCTTTTCTGTGAGTTTGAAACTATTTTCCTACCTAGTGATTCAGTGTTGATTTACTTGAACCAGGACAAAAGCACAGTGTGCTCTTGTGATCTGAAGTGCTTTTCTGCATTTTCAAAGGTCTAGTATTAACCATTGAGGAATTAAACTACAGGCGTTTTCAGTGAAATTCGCCTAATCAGGGTAAACATCCAATAGGCTCTAAACAAAAAACCCGTCATGGTGGATTGACCACATTTGGGGAGCCATGAGGGGCACAAGAGAGAATCATTTTGTCTGAGTTTCATTGAAATCCACAAAGAAACCTAGTACCCACAAGCTAAGAAACATGGAATTATTTCCAGTTGGCTAAAACGCTTTCCTGTGAGTTTGAAACTCTTTTGCTACCTAGTGATTCAGCTTGGAGATACTTGAACCAGGACAGGAGCACAGTGTGCTCTTGTGATCTGAAGTGCTTTTCTGCATTTTCAAAGTTCTAGCATTAACCATTGAAGAATTAAATTACAGGCGTTTTCAGTGAAATTCGCCTAATCAGGGTAAACATCCAATAGGCTCTAAACAAAAAACTCGTGATGGTTGATTGACCAAATTTAGGGAGCCATGAGGGGCACAAGAGAGAATCATTTTGTCAGAGTTTCATTGAAATACACAAAGCAACCTAGTACCCACAAGCTAAGAAACATGGAATTATTTCCAGTTGGCTAAATCGCTTTTCTGTGAGTTTGCAACTCTTTTGCTACCTAGTGATTCAGCTTTGAGATACATGAACCAGGAGAGAGGCACAGTGTACTCTTGTGAACTAAAGTGTTGTTCTGCGTTTTTTAAGTTCTAGCATTAACCATTTAAGAATTAAACTCACAGGCGTTTTTAGGCATTTTCGCCTAATCTGGGTAAACATCCAATAGACTCTAAACAAAACACCCTTGATAGTGGGATGACCAAACTTGGGGCGCCTTGAGGGGCACATGAATGAATGATTTTTTCAGAGTTTCATTGAAATACACAAAGAAACCTAGCGCCCAGAAGCTAAGAAACATGGAATTATTTCCAGTTTGCTAAAACGCTTTCCTGTGAATTTGAAACTCTTTACTACCTAGTGATTCAGGTTTAAGATAATTGAACCAGGAGAGAAGCACAGTGTGCTCTTGTGATCTGTTGTGCTTTTCTGCATTTTCAAAGTTCTAGCATTAACCATTCAAGAATTAAACTACAGGCGTTTTCAGTGAAATTCGCCTAATCAGTGTAAACATCCAATAGGCTCTAAACAAAAAAACCGTAATGGTGGATTGACCACATTTGGGGAGCCATGAGGGGCACAAGAGAGAATCATTTTGTCAGAGTTTCATTGAAATACACAAAGAAACCTAGTACCCACAAGCGAAGAAACCTGGAATTATTTCTAGTTCGCTAAAACGCTTTTCTGTGAGTTTGAAACTCTTTTGCTACCTAGTGATTCAGCTTTGAGATACTTGAACCAGGAGAGAAGCACAGTGTGCTCTTGTGAACTAAAGTGTTGTTGTGCGTTTTGAAAGTTCTAGCATTAACCATTTAAGAATTAAACTCACAGGTGTTTTCAGGCATTTTTGCCTAATCAGGGTAAACATCCAATAGACTGTAAACAAAACACCCTTGATGGTGGATGACCAAACTTGGGGAGCCTTGAGGGGCACATGAGAGAATCATTTTTTCAGCGTTTCATTGAAATACACAAAGAAACCTAGTGCCCAGAAGCTAAGAAACATGGAATTATTTCCAGTTCTCTAAAACGCTTTTAGGTGAGTTTGAAACTCTTTTGTTACCTAGTGATTCAACTTTGAGATACTTGAACCAGGACAGGAGCACAGTGTGCTCTTGTGATCTGAAGTGCTTTTCTGCATTTTCAAAGTTCTAGCATTAACCATTGAGGAATTAAACTACAAGCGTTTTCAGTGAAATTCGCCTAATCAGGGAAAACATCCAATAGGCTCTAAACAAAAAACCCGTGATTTTGGATTGACCAAATTTGGGGAGCCATGGGGGCACAAGAGAGAATCATTTTTTCAGTGTTTCATTGAAATACACAAAGAAACCTAGTTTCCGGAAGCTAAAAACAAGGAATCATTTCCAGTTCGCTAAAACGCTTTTCTGTGAGTTTGAAACTCTTTTGTTCCCTAGTGATTCAGCTTTGAGATACTTGAACCAGGACAGAAGCACAGTGTGCTCTTGTGATCTGAAGTGCTTTTCTGCATTTCCAAAGTTTTAGCATTAACCATTGAGGAATTAAACTACAGGCATTTTCAGTGAAATTCGCCTAATCAGAGTAAACATCCAATAGGCTCTAAACAAAAAACCCGTGATGGTGGATTGACCAAATTTGGGGAGCCAAGGGGGGCACAAGAGAGAATCATTTTGTCAGAGTTTCATTGAAATACACAAGGAAACCTAGTACTCAGAAGCTAAGAAACATGGAATTATTTCCCGTTGGCTAAAACGCTTTTCTGTGAGTTTGAAACTATTTT
This sequence comes from Tamias sibiricus, assembly GCA_025594165.1. Taxonomy (NCBI): domain Eukaryota; kingdom Metazoa; phylum Chordata; class Mammalia; order Rodentia; family Sciuridae; genus Tamias; species Tamias sibiricus. The sequence goes on from JAKELJ010000089.1 coordinate 96,661, forward strand.
CCTACCTAGTGATTCAGTGTTGATTTACTTGAACCAGGACAAAAGCACAGTGTGCTCTTGTGATCTGAAGTGCTTTTCTGCATTTTCAAAGGTCTAGTATTAACCATTGAGGAATTAAACTACAGGCGTTTTCAGTGAAATTCGCCTAATCAGGGTAAACATCCAATAGGCTCTAAACAAAAAACCCGTCATGGTGGATTGACCACATTTGGGGAGCCATGAGGGGCACAAGAGAGAATCATTTTGTCTGAGTTTCATTGAAATCCACAAAGAAACCTAGTACCCACAAGCTAAGAAACATGGAATTATTTCCAGTTGGCTAAAACGCTTTCCTGTGAGTTTGAAACTCTTTTGCTACCTAGTGATTCAGCTTGGAGATACTTGAACCAGGACAGGAGCACAGTGTGCTCTTGTGATCTGAAGTGCTTTTCTGCATTTTCAAAGTTCTAGCATTAACCATTGAAGAATTAAATTACAGGCGTTTTCAGTGAAATTCGCCTAATCAGGGTAAACATCCAATAGGCTCTAAACAAAAAACTCGTGATGGTTGATTGACCAAATTTAGGGAGCCATGAGGGGCACAAGAGAGAATCATTTTGTCAGAGTTTCATTGAAATACACAAAGCAACCTAGTACCCACAAGCTAAGAAACATGGAATTATTTCCAGTTGGCTAAATCGCTTTTCTGTGAGTTTGCAACTCTTTTGCTACCTAGTGATTCAGCTTTGAGATACATGAACCAGGAGAGAGGCACAGTGTACTCTTGTGAACTAAAGTGTTGATCTGCGTTTTTTAAGTTCTAGCATTAACCATTTAAGAATTAAACTCACAGGCGTTTTTAGGCATTTTCGCCTAATCTGGGTAAAACATCCAATAGACTCTAAACAAAACACCCTTGATAGTGGGATGACCAAACTTGGGGCGCCTTGAGGGGCACATGAATGAATGATTTTTTCAGAGTTTCATTGAAATACACAAAGAAACCTAGCGCCCAGAAGCTAAGAAACATGGAATTATTTCCAGTTTGCTAAAACGCTTTCCTGTGAATTTGAAAACTCTTTGCTACCTAGTGATTCAGGTTTGAGATAATTGAACCAGGAGAGAAGCACAGTGTGCTCTTCTGATCTGTTGTGCTTTTCTGCATTTTCAAAGTTCTAGCATTAACCATTCAAGAATTAAACTACAGGCGTTTTTCAGTGAAATTCGCCTAATCAGTGTAAACATCCAATAGGCTCTAAACAAAAAAACCGTTATGGTGGATTGACCAAATTTGGGGAGCCATGAGGGGCACAAGAGAGACTCATTTTGTGAGAATTTCATTGAAATACACAAAGAAACCTAGTACCAACAAGCTAAGAAACATGGAATTATTTCCAGTTGGCTAAAACGCTTTTCTGTGAGTTTGAAACTCTTTTGCTACCTAGTGATTCAGCTTTGAGATACTTGAACCAGGAAAGAAGCACAGTGTGCTCTTGTGAACTAAAGTGTTGTTCTGCATTTTTAAAGTAATAGCATTAACCATTTAAGAATTAAACTCACAGGCGTTTTCAGGCATTTTCGCATAATCAGGGTAAATATCCAATAGACTGTAATCAAAACACCCTTGATGGTGGGATGACCAAACCTGGGGAGCCTTGAGGGGCACATGAGAGAATCATTTTTTTCAGAGTTTCATTGAAATACACAAAAAAACCTAGTGCCCAGAAGCTAAGAAACATTTAATTATTTCCAGTTCGCTAAAACGCTTTTCTGTGAGTTTGAAACTCTTTTGTTACCTAGTGATTCAGCTTTGAGATACTTGAACCAGGAAAGAAGCACAGTGTGCTCTTGTGATCTGAAGTGCTTTTTCTGCATTTTCAAAGTTCTACCATTAACCATTGAGGAATTAAACTAACAGGCGTTTTCAGTAAAATTCGCCTAATCAGGGTAAACATCCAATAGGCTCTAAACCAAAAAGCGGTGATGGTGGATTGACCAAATTTGGGGAGCCCTGAGGGGCACAAGAGAAAATCATTTTGTCAGAGTTTCATTGAAATACACAAAGAAACCTAGTACCCAGAAGCTAAGAAACATGGAATTATTTCCAGTTGGCTAAATCGCTTTTCTGTGAGTTTTGAAACTCTTTTGCTACCGAGTGATTCAACTTTGAGGTACTTGAACCAGGACAAAAGCACAGTGCGCTCTTCTGATCTGAAATGCTTTTCTGCATTTCCAAGGTTCTAGCATTAACCATTGAGGAATTAAACTACAGGCGTTTTCAGTGAAATTCGCCTAATCATGGTAAACATCCAATAGGCTCTAAACAAAAAACTCGTGATGGTTGATTGACCAAATTTAGGGAGCCATGAGGGGCACAAGAAAGAATCATTTTGTCAGAGTTTCATTGAAATACACAAAGAAACCTAGTACCCACAAGCTAAGAAACATGGAATTATTTCCAGTTGGCTAAATCGCTTTTCTGTTAGTTTGCAACTCTTTTGCTACCTAGTGATTCAGCTTTGAGATACATGAACCAGGAGAGAAGCACAGTGTACTCTTGTGAACTAAAGTGTTGTTCTGCGTTTTTTAAGTTCTAGCATTAACCATTTAAGAATTAAACTCACAGGCGTTTTCAGACATTTTCGCCTAATCAGGGTAAACATCCAATAGACTGTAATCAAAACACCCTTGATGGTGGGATGACCAAACCTGGGGAGCCTTGAGGGGCACATGAGAGAATCATTTTTTCAGAGTTTCATTGAAATATACAAAAAAACCTAGTGCCCAGAAGCTAAGAAACTTTTAATTATTTTCAGTTCGCTAAAACGCTTTTCTGTGAGTTTGAAACTCTTTTGTTACCTAGTGATTCAGCTTTGAGATACTTGAACCAGGTAAGAAGCACAGTGTGCTCTTGTGATCTGAAGTGCTTTTCTGCATTTTCAAAGTTCTAGCATTAACCTTTGAGGAATTAAACTAACAGGCGTTTTCAGTAATATTCGCCTAATCAGGTTAAACATCCAATAGGCTCTAAACAAAAAAGCGGTGATGGTGGATTGACCAAATTTGGGGAGCCCTGAGGGGCACAAGAGAAAATCATTTTGTCAGAGTTTCATTGAAATACACAAAGAAACCTAGTACCCAGAAGCTAAGAAAACATGGAATTATTTCCAGTTGGCTAAATCGCTTTTCTGTGAGTTTGAAACTTTTTTGCTACCGAGTGATTCAACTTTGAGATACTTGAACCAGGACAAAAGCACAGTGCGCTCTTCTGATCTGAAATGCTTTTCTGCATTTCCAAAGTTCTAGCATTAACCATTGAGGAATTAAACTACAGGCGTTTTCAGTGAAATTCGCCTAATCAGGGTAAACATCCAATAGGCTTTAAACAAAAAACACGTGATGGAGGATTGACCACATTTGGGGAGCCATGAGGGGCACAAGAGAGAATCATTTTGTCAGAGTTTCATTGAAATACACAAAGAAACCTAGTACCCACAAGCTAAGAAACCTGGAATTATTTCTAGTTCGCTAAAAACGCTTTTCTGTGAGTTTGAAACTCTTTTGCTACCTAGTGATTCAGCTTTGAGATACTTGAACTAGGAGAGAAGCACAGTGTGCTCTTGTGAACTAAAGTGTTGTTGTGCGTTTTGAAAGTTCTAGCATTAACCATTTAAGAATTAAACTCACAGGTGTTTTCAGGCATTTTTGCCTAATCAGGGTAAACATCCAATAGACTGTAAACAAAACACCCTTGATGGTGGGATGACCAAACTTGGGGAGCCTTGAGGGGCACATGAGAGAATCATTTTTTCAGCGTTTCATTGAAATACACAAAGAAACCTAGTGCCCAGAAGCTAAGAAACATGGAATTATTTCCAGTTCTCTAAAACGCTTTTAGGTGAGTTTGAAACTCTTTTGTTACCTAGTGATTCAACTTTGAGATACTTGAACCTGGACAGGAGCACAGTGTGCTCTTGTGATCTGAAGTGCTTTTCTGCATTTTCAAAGTTCTAGCATTAACCATTGAGGAATTAAACTACAAGCGTTTTCAGTGAAATTCGCCTAATCAGAAAAAATATCCAATAGGCTCTAAACAAAAAACCCGTGATGGTGCATAGACCAAATTTGGGGAGCCATGGGGGGCACAAGAGAGAATCATTTTTTCAGAGTTTCATTGAAATACACAAAGAAACCTAGTTTCCGTAAGCTAAAAACAAGGAATCATTTCCAGTTCGCTAAAACGCTTTTCTGTGAGTTTGAAACTCTTTTGTTCCCTAGTGATTCAGCTTTGAGATACTTGAACCAGGACAGAAGCACAGTGTGCTCTTGTGATCTGAAGTGCTTTTCTGCATTTTCAAATGTCTAGTATTAACCATTGAGGAATTAAACTACAGGCGTTTTCAGTGAAATTCGCCTAATCAGGGTAAACATCCAATAGGCTCTAAACAAAAAACCCGTGATGGTGGATTGACCACATTTGGGGAGCCATGAGGGGCACAAGAGAGAATCATTTTGTCTGAGTTTCATTGAAATCCACAAAGAAACCTAGTACCCACAAGCTAAGAAACATGAAATTTATTTCCAGTTGGCTAAAACGCTTTCCTGTGAGTTTGAAACTCTTTTGCTACCTAGTGATTCAGCTTGGTGATACTTGAACCAGGACAGGAGCACAGTGTGCTCTTGTGATCTGAAGTGCTTTTCTGCATTTTCAAAGTTCTAGCATTAACCATTGAAGAATTAAATTACAGGCGTTTTCAGTGAAATTCGCCTTATCAGGGTAAAAATCCAATAGGCTCTAAACAAAAAACTCGTGATGGTTGATTGACCAAATTTAGGGAGCCATGAGGGGCACAAGAGAGAATCATTTTGTCAGAGTTTCATTGAAATACACAAAGCAACCTAGTACCCACAAGCTAATAAATTGGAATTATTTCCCGTTGGCTAAATCGCTTTTCTGTGAGTTTGCAACTCTTTTGCTACCTAGTGATTCAGCTTTGAGATACATGAACCAGGAGAGAGGCACAGTGTACTTTTTGTGAACTAAGGTGTTGTTCTGCGTTTTTTTAATTTCTAGCATTAACCATTTAAGAATTAAACTCACAGGCGTTTTTAGGCATTTTCGCCTAATCTGGGTAAACATCCAATAGACTCTAAACAAAACACCCTTGATAGTGGGGATGACCAAACTTGGGGAGCCTTGAGGGGCACATGAGAGAATGATTTTTTCAGAGTTTCATTGAAATACACAAAGAAACCTAGCGCCCAGAAGCTAAGAAACATGGAATTATTTCCAGTTTGCTAAAACGCTTTCCTGTGAGTTTGAAACTCTTTGCTACCTAGTGATTCAGGTTTGAGATAATTGAACCAGGACGGAAGCACAGTGTGCTCTTGTGATCTGTTGTGCTTTTCTGCATTTTCAAAGTTCTAGCATTAAACCATTCAAGAATTAAACTACAGGCGTTTTCAGTGAAATTCGCCTAATCAGGGTAAACATCCAATAGGCTCTAAACAAAAAAGCCGTGATGGTGGATTGATCAAATTTGGGGAGCCCTGAAGGGCACAAGAGAAAATCATTTTGTCAGAGTTTCATTGAAATACACAAAGAAACCTAGTACCCAGAAGCTAAGAAACATGGAATTATTTCCAGTTGGCTAAATCGCTTTTCTGTGAGTTTGAAACTCTTTTGCTACCGAGTGATTCAACTTTGAGATACTTGAACCAGGACAAAAGCACAGTGCACTCTTCTGATCTGAAATGCTTTTCTGCATTTCCAAAGTTCTAGCATTAACCATTGAGGAATCAAACTACAGGCGTTTTCAGTGAAATTCACCTAATCAGGGTAAACATCCAATAGGCTCTAAACAAAAAACTCGTGATGGTTGATTGACCAAATTTAGGGAGCCATGAGGGGCACAAGAGAGAATCATTTTGTCAGAGTTTCATTGAAATACACAAAGAAACCTAGTACCCACAAGCTAAGAAACATGGAATTATTTCCAGTTGGCTAAAATCGCTTTTCTGTGAGTTTGCAACTCTTTTGCTACCTAGTGATTCAGCATTGAGATACATGAACCAGGAGAGAAGCACAGTGTACTCTTGTGAACTAAAGTGTTGTTCTGCGTTTTTTTAAGTTCTAGCATTAACCATTTAAGAATTAAACTCACAGGTGTTTTCAGGCATTTTCGCCTAATCAGGGTAAACATCCAATAGACTGTAAACAAAACACCCTTGATGGTGGGATGACCAAACTTGGGGAGCCTTGATGGGCACATGAGAGAATCATTTCTTCAGAGTTTCATTGAAATACACAAAGAAACCTTGTGCCCAGAAGCTAAGAAACATGGAATTATTTCCAGTTCGCTAAAACGCTTTTCTGTGAGTTTGAAACTCTTTTGTTACGTAGTGATTCAGCTTAGAGATACTTGAACCAGGAAAGAAGCACAGTGTGCTCTTGTGATCTGAAGTGATTTTCTGCATTTTCAAAGTTCTAGCATTAACCATTGAGGAATTAAACTAACAGGCGTTTTCAGTGAAATTCGCCTAATCAGGGTAAACCTCCAATAGGCTCTAAACAAAAAAACCTGTGATGGTGAGATGACAAATTTTGGGGAGCCATGAGGGGCACAGGGAGAGAATCATTTTGTCAGAGTTTCATTGAAATACACAAAGAAACCTAGTACCCACAAGCTAAAAAACAAGAATTATTTCCATTTGGCTAAAACGCTTTTCTGTGAGTTTGAAACTCTTTTGGTACGTAGTGATTCAGCTTTGAGATACTTGAACCAGGAGAGAAGCACAGTGTGCTCTTGTGAACTAAAGTGTTGTTCTGCATTTTTAAAGTTCTAGCATTAACCATTTAAGAATTAAACTCACAGGTGCGTTTTCAGGCATTTTCGCCTAATCAGGGTAAACATCCAATAGACTGTAAACAAAACACCCTTGATGGTGGGATGACCAAACTTGGGGAGCCTTGAGGGGCACATGAGAGAATCATTTTTTTTCAGAGTTTCATTGAAATAAACAAAGAAACT
>JAKELJ010000089.1:103770-121200 GCA_025594165.1 Tamias sibiricus
AGTGCTTGTCCTGGGCATTTCCAAAGTTCTAGCATTAACCATTAAGGAATTAAACTACAGGCATTTTCAGTGAAATTCGCCTAATCAGTGTAAACAGTCCAATAGGCTCTAAACACAAAACCCGTGTTGGTGGAGATGACTAAATTTGTGGAGCCATGAGGGGCACAAGAGAGAATCATTTTGTCAAGTTTCATTGAAATACACAAAGATACTTAGTGCCAGACAAGATAAGAAACACGGAATCATTTCCAGTTGGCTAAAACACTACTTTCTGTGAGTTTGAAACTCTTTTGCAACTACCTATGATTCAGCTTTGAGATACTTGAACCAGGACAGAAGCAGAGTGTGGCTCTTGTGATATGAATTGCTTTTCTGCATTTTCAAAGTTCTAGCTTTAACCATTGAGAATTAAACTGCAGGCGAGTTTTCAGTGAAATTCGCCTAAATCAGGGCAAACATCCAATAATGCTCTAAACAAAAAACCCGTGATGGTGGGGATGACCAAATTTGGCGAGCCATGAGGGGGGCACAAGAGAGAATCATTTTTCAGAGTTTCATTGAAATACACAAAGAAACCTAATACCCCAGAAGCTAAGAAACATGGAATTTATTTCCAGTTTCTCTAAAACGCTTTTCTGTAGAGTTTGAAACTCTTTTGCTACCTAGTGATTCAGCTTTGAGATACTTGAAACCAGGACAGAAGCAGAGTGTGCTCTTGTGAACTAAAGTGTTGTTCTGCGTTTTTAAAGTTCCAGCATTAACCATTTAAAAATTAAACTCACAGGCGTTTTCAGGCATTTTAGCCTAATCAGGGTAAACATCCAATAGACTGTAAACAAAACACCCTTGATCGGATCGGGATGACCAAACTTGGGGAGCCTGGAGGGGCACATGAGAGAATCTTTTTTCAGAGTTTCATTTGAAATACACAAAGAAACCTAGTGCCCAGAAGCTAAGAAACATGGAATTATTTCCAGTTCTCTAAAACGCTTTTCTGTGAGTTTTGAAACTCTTTTGTTATGTAGTGATTCTAGCTTTGAGATACTTGAACCAGGACAGGAGCACAGTGTGTTTCTTGTGATATGAAGTGATTTTTCTGCACGTTTTCAAAGTTCTAGCATTAACCATTGAGTAATTAAACTACAAGCGTTTTCAGTGAAAATTCGCCTAATCAGGTAAAATATCCAGTAGGCTCTAAACAAAAAAACCCGTGTTGGTGGATTGACTAAATTTGTGGAGCCATGAGGGGCACAAGAGAGAATCATTTTTTCAGAGTTTCATTGAAATACACAAAGATACCTAGTGCCGACAAGATAAGAAACACGGAATTATTTCCAGTTTGGCTAAAACAATTTTCTGTGAGTTTGAAACTCTTTTGCTACCTAGTGATTCAGCTTGAGATACTTGAACCACGAGAGAAGCACAGTGTGCTCTTGTGAAACTAAAGAGTTGTTCTGCGTTTTTAAAGTAATAGCATTAACCATTTAAGAATTAAACTCACAGGAGTTTTCAGGCATTTTAATCCTAATCAGGGTAAACATCGAATAGACTGTAAACAAAACACCAAATTGATGGTGGGATGACCAAACTTATGGGGAGCCATTGAGGGCACATGAGAGAATCATTTTTTCAGAGTTTTCATTGAAATACACAAAGAAACCTAGTTCCCAGAAGCTAAAAACAAGGAATCATTTCCAGTTCGCTAAAACGCTTTTCTGTGAGTTTGAAACTCTTTTGTTTACCTAAGTGATTCAGCTTTGAGATACTTGAACCAGACAGAAGCACAGTGTGCTCTTGTGATCTGAAGTGCTGTTTCTGCATTTCAAAGTTCTAGCATTAACCATTGAGGAATTAAACTACAGGCGTTTTCAGTGAAATTCGCCTAATCAGGGTAAATATCCAATAGGCTATAAACAAAAAACCCGTGATGGTGGATTGACCAAATTTGGGGGACCATGAGGGGCACAAGAGAGAATCATTTTTTTATTCAGAGTTTCATTGAAATCCCACAAAGAAAACCTAGTACCCACAAGCTAAGAAAACATGGAATTTATTTTCCATTAGGCTAAAACGCTTTCCTGTGAGTTTGAAACTCTTTTGCTACCTAGAGATTCAGCTTTGAGGATACTTGAACCCAGGACAGAAGCAGAGTGTGCTCTTGTGATATGAATTGCTTTTCTGCATTTCAAAGTTCTAGCTTTAACCAATTGAGGAATTAAACTGCAGGCGTTTTCAGTGAAATTCGCCTAATCAGGGCAAACATCCAATATGCTCTTAAACACAAAAACCCGTGATGGTGGGATGACCAAATTTGGCGAGCCATGAGGGGCACAAGAGAGAATCATTTTGTCAGAGTTTCATTGAAATACACAAAAAAACCTAGTACCCACAAGCTAAGAAACCTGGAATTATTTCTAGTTCGCTAAAACGCTTTTCTGTGAGTTTGAAACTCTTTTGCTACCTAGTGATTCAGCTTTGAGATACTTGAACCAGGAGAGAAGCACAGTGTGCTCTTGTGAACTAAAGTGTTGTTGTGCGTTTTGAAAGTTCTAGCATTAACCATTTTAAGAAATAAACTCACAGGTGTTTTTTCAGGCATTTTTGCCTAATCAGGGTAAAAACATCCAATAGACTGGTAAACAAAACACCCTTGAGGTGGGATGACCAAACCTTGGGGAGCCTTGAGGGGCACATGAGAGAATCATTTTTTCAGCGTTTCATTGAAATACACAAAGAAACCTAGTGCCACCCAGAAGCTAAGAAACATGGAATTATTTCCAGTTCTCTAAAAAACGCTTTTAGGTGAGTTTGAAACTCTTTTTGTTACCTAGTGATTCAACTTTGAGATACTTGAACCAGGACAGGAGCACAGTGTGCTACTTGTGATCTGAAGTGCTTTTCTGCATTTTCAAAGTTCTAGCATTAACCATTGAGAAATTAAACTAGAGGCGTTTTCAGTGAAATTCGCCTAATCAGGGTAAATATCCAGTAGGCTCTAAACAAAAAACCTGTGATGGTGGATTGACCAAATTTGGGGAGCCATGAGGGGCACAAGAGAGAATCATTTTGTCAGAGTTTCATTGAAATACACAAAGAAACCTAGTACCCACAAGCTAAGAAACATGGAATTATTTCCAGTAGGCTAAAACGCTTTTCCTGTGAGTTTGAAACTCTTTGCTACCTAGTGATTCAGCTTTCAGATACTTGAACCAGGTCAGAAGCACAGTGTGCTCTTGTGAACTAAAGTGTTGTTTCTGCATTATTTTTAAAGTTCTAGCATTAACCATTTAAGAATTAAACTCACAGGCATTTTCAGGCATTTTCGCCTAAATCAGGGTAAACATCCAATAGACTGTAAAAAAAAACACCTTTGATGGTGGGATGACCAAACTTTGGGGAGCCTTGTGGGGCACATGAGAGAATCATTTTTTCAGAGTTTCATTGAAATACACAAAGAAACCTAGTGTCCAGAAACTAAGAAACATGGAATTATTTCCAGTTCGTTAAAACGCTTTTTCTGTGAGTTTTGAAACTCTTTTGTTACCTAGTGATTCAGCTTTGAGATACTTGAACCAGGAAAGAAGCACAGTGAGCTCTTGTGATCTGAAGTGCTTTTCTGCATTTTCAAAGTTCCAGCATTAACCATTGAGGAATTAAACTACAGGCGTTTTCAGTGAAATTCGCCTAAATCAGGGTAAACATCCATTAGGCTCTAAACAATTAAACCCATCCATGGTGGATTGACCAAATTTGGGGAAACATGAGGGGCACAAGAGAGAATCATTTTTGTCAGAGTTTCATAGAAATACACAAAGAAACATAGTACCCACGAGCTAAGAAACATGGAATTTTTTCAAGTTGGCTAAAATTGCTTTTTGTTTGAGTTTGAAACTCTTTTGCTACCTAGTGATTCAGCTTTGAGATACTTGAACCAGGACAGAAGCACAGTGTGCTCTTGTGAAGTAAAGTGTTGTTCTGCGTTTTTAAAGAACTAGCATTTAACCATTTAAGAATTAAACTCACAGGCCTTTTCAGGCCATTTTCGCCTAATCAGGGTAAACATCCAAATAGGCTCTAAACAAAAAACCCGTGAATGGTGGGATGACCAAATTTGGGGAGGGCCATGAGGGGCACACAAGAGAGAAATCATTTTGTCAAAGTTTTATTGAAATACACAAAGAAACCTAGTACCCAGAAGCTAAGAAACATGGAATTATTTCCAGTTTGGGCTAAATAGCTTTTTCTGTGAGTTTGAAACTCTTTTGCGACCTAGTGATTCAGCTTTGAGATAACTTGAAAAAGGACAAGAGCACAGTGTGCTCTTGTGAATCTGAAGTGCTGTCTGCATTTCCAAAGTTCTAGCATTAACCATTAAGGAATTAAACTACAGGCATTTTCAGTGAAATTCGCCTAATCAGTGTAAACATCCAATAGGCTCTAAACACAAAACCCGTGTTGGTGATTGACTAAATTTGTGGAGCCATGAGGGGCACAAGAGAGAATCATTTTGTCAGAGTTTCATTGAAATACACCAAAGATACTTAGTGCCGACAAGATAAGAAACACGGAATCATTTCCAGTTTGGCTAAAACACTTTTCTGTGAGTTTGAAACTCTTTTGCTACCTAGTGATTCAGCTTTGAGATACTTGAACCAGGACAGAAGCAGAGTGTGCTCTTGTGATAATGAATTGCTTTTCTGCATTTTCAAAGTTCTAGCTTTAACCATTGAGGAATTAAACTGCAGGCGTTTTCAGTGAAATTCGCCTAATCAGGGCAAACATCCAATATGCTCTAAACAAAAAACCCGTGATGGTGGGATGACCAAATTTGGCGAGCCATGAGGGGCACAAGAGAGAATCAATTTTGTCAGAGTTTTCATTGAAATACACAAAGAAACCTAATATACCCAGAAGCTAAGAAACATGGAATTATTTCCAGTTCTCTAAAACGCTTTTCTGTGAGTTTGAAACTCTTTTGCTACCTAGTGATTCAGCTTTGAGATACTTGAACCAGGACAGAAGCAGAGTGTGCTCTTGTGAACTAAAGTGTTGTTCTGCGTTTTTAAAGTTCCAGCATTAACCTTTTTTAAAAATTAAACTCACAGGCGTTTTCAGGCATTTTCGCCTAATCAGGGTAAACATCCAATAGACTGTAAACAAACACCCTTGATGGTGGGATGACCAAACTTGGGGAGCCTGGAGGGGCACATGAGAGAATCATTTTTTCAGAGTTTCATTGAAATACACAAAGAAACCTAGTGCCCAGAAGCTAAGAAACATGGAATTATTTCCAGTTCTCTAAACGCTTTTCTGTGAGTTTGAAACTCTTTTGTTATGTAGTGATTCTACTTTGAGATACTTGAACCAGGACAGGAGCACAGTGTGTTCTTGTGATATGAAGTGATTTTTCTGCATTTTCAAAGTTCTAGCATTAACCATTGAGTAATTAAACTACAAGCGTTTTCAGTGAAATTCGCCTAATCAGGGTAAATATCCAGTAGGCTCTAAACAAAAAACCCGTGTTGGTGGATTGACTAAATTTGTGGAGCCATGAGGGGCACAAGAGAGAATCATTTTTTCAGAGTTTCATTGAAATACACAAAGATACCCTAGTGCCGACAAGATAAGAAACACGGAATTATTTCCAGTTGGCTAAAACAATTTTCTGTGAGTTTGAAACTCTTTTGCTACCTAGTGATTCAGCTTGAGATACTTGAACCACGAGAGAAGCACAGTGTGCTCTTGTGAACTAAAGAGTTGTTCTGCGTTTTTAAAGTAATAGCATTAACCATATTAAGAATTAAACTCACAGGAGTTTTCAGGCATTTTATCCTAATCAGGGTAAACATCGAATAGACTGTAAACAAAACACCATTGATGGTGGGATGACCAAACTTGGGGAGCCTTGAGGGGCACATGAGAGAATCATTTTTTCAGAGTTTCATTGAAATACACAAAGAAACCTAGTTCCCAGAAGCTAAAAACAAAGGAATCATTTCCAGTTCGCTAAAACGCTTTTCTGTGAGTTTGAAACTCTTTTGTTACCTAGTGATTCAGCTTTGAGATACTTGAACCAGGACAGAAGCACAGTGTGCTCTTCTGATCTGAAGTGCTGTTCTGCATTTTCAAAGTTCTAGCATTAAACCATTGAGGAATTAAACTACAGGCGTTTTCAGTGAAATTCGCCTAATCAGGGTAAATATCCAATAGGCTATAAACAAAAAACCCGTGATGGTGGATTCACCAAATTTGGGGAGCCATGAGGGGCACAAGGAGAGAATCATTTTTTCAGAGTTTCATTGAAATCCACAAAGAAACCTAGTACCCACAAGCTAAAGAAACATGGAATTATTTCCATTAGGCTAAAACGCTTTCCTGTGAGTTTGAAACTCTTTTGCTACCTAGAGATTCAGCTTTGAGAGATACTTGAACCAGGACAGGAAGCAGAGTGTGCTCTTGTGATATGAATTGCTTTTCTGCATTTTCAAAGTTCTAGCTTTAACCATTGAGGAATTAAACTGCAGGCATTTTCAGTGAAATTCGCCTAATCAGGGCAAACATCCAATATGCTCTTAACAAAAAACCCGTGATGGTGGATGACCAAATTTGGCGAGCCATGAGGGGCCACAAGAGAGAATCATTTTGTCAGAGTTTCATTGAAATACACAAAGAAACCAAATACCCAGAAGCTAAGAAACATTGAATTATTTCCATTTGCCTAAATCGCTTTTCTGTGAGTTTGAAACTCTTTTGCTACACTAGTGATTCAGCATTGAGATACTTGAACCAGGACAGAAGCACAGTGTGCTTTTGTGATCTGAAGTGCTTTTCTGCATTTTCAAAGTTTTAGCATTAATCATTGAGGAATTAAATTACAGGCGTTTTCAGTGAAATTCGCCTAATCAGGGTAAACATCCAATAGGCTCTAAACAAAAAACCCGTGATGGTGGATTGACCACATTTGGGGAGCCATGAGGGGCACAAGAGAGAATCATTTTGTCAGAGTTTCATTGAAATACACAAAGAACCTAGTACCCACAAGCTAAGAAACCTGGAATTATTTCTAGTTCGCTAAAACGCTTTTCTGTGAGTTTGAAACTCTTTTGCTACCTAGTGATTCAGCTTTGAGAGATACTTGAACCAGGAGAGAAGCACAGTGTGCTCTTGTGAACTAAAGTGTTGTTGTGCGTTTTGAAAGTTCTAGCATTAACCATTTAAGAATTAAACTCACAGGTGTTTTCAGGCATTTTTGCCTAATCAGGGTAAACATCCAATAGACTGTAAACAAAACACCCTTGAGGTGGGATGACCAAACTTGGGGAGCCCTTGAGGGGCACATGAGAGAATCATTTTTTCAGCGTTTCATTGAAATACACAAAGAAACCTAGTGCCCAGAAGCTAAGAAACATGGAATTATATTTCCAGTTCTCTAAAACGCTTTTATGGTGAGTTTGAAACTCTTTTGTTACCTAGTGATTCAACTTTGAGATACTTGAACCAGGACAGGAGCACAGTGTGCTCTTGTGATCTGAAGTGCTTTTCTGCATTTTCAAAGTTCTAGCATTAACCATTGAGGAATTAAACTACAAGCGTTTTCAGTGAAATTCGCCTAATCAGGGAAAACATCCAATAGGCTCTAAACAAAAAACCCGTGATTTTGGATTGACCAAATTTGGGAAGCCATGGGGGGCACAAGAGAGAATCATTTTTTCAGAGTTTCATTGAAATACACAAAGAAACCTAGTACCCACAAGCTAAGAAACATGGAATTATTTCCAGTAGGCTAAAACGCTTTCCTGTGAGTTTGAAACTCTTTTGCTACCTAGTGATTCAGCTTTCAGATACTTGAACCAGGTCAGAAGCACAGTGTGCTCTTGTGAACTAAAGTGTTGTTCTGCATTTTTAAAGTTCTAGCATTAAACCTTTAAGAATTAAACTCACAGGCATTTTCAGGCATTTTCGCCTAATCAGGGTAAACATCCAATAGACTGTAAAAAAAACACCTTGATGGTGGGATGACCAAACTTGGGAGCCTTGTGGGGCACATGAGAGAATCATTTTTTCAGAGTTTCATTGAAATACACAAAGAAACCTAGTGCCCCAGAAGCTAAGAAACATGGAATTATTTTCCAGTTCGTTAAAACGCTTTTCTGTGAGTTTGAAACTCTTTTGTTACCTAGTGATTCAGCTTTGAGATACTTGAACCAGGAAAGAAGCACAGTGAGCTCTTGTGATCTGAAGTGCTTTTCTGCATTTTCAAAGTTCCAGCATTAACCATTGAGGAATTAAACTACAGGCGTTTTCAGTGAAATTCGCCTAATCAGGGTAAACATCCATTAGGCTCTAAACAATAACCCATCCTGGTGGATTGACCAAATTTGGGGAAACATGAGGGCACAAGAGAGAATCATTTTGTCAGAGTTTCATAGAAATACACAAAGAAAACATAGTACCCACGAGCTAAGAAACATGGAATTTTTTCAAGTTGGCTAAAATGCTTTTGTTTGAGTTTGAAACTCTTTTGCTACCTAGTGATTCAGCTTTGAGATACTTGAACCAGGACAGAAGCACAGTGTGCTCTTGTGAAGTAAAGTGTTGTTCTGCGTTTTTAAAGAACTAGCATTAACCATTTAAGAATTAAACTCACAGGCGTTTTCAGGCATTTTCGCCTAATCAGGGTAAACATCCAATAGGCTCTAAACAAAAAACCCGTGATGGTGGGATGACCAAATTTGGGGAGCCATGAGGGGCACAAGAGAGAATCATTTTGTCAAAGTTTTATTGAAATACACAAAGAAACCTAGTACCCAGAAGCTAAGAAACATGGAATTATTTCCAGTTGGCTAAATAGCTTTTCTGTGAGTTTGAAACTCTTTTGCGACCTAGTGATTCAGCTTTGAGATACTTGAAAAAGGACAAGAGCACAGTGTGCTCTTGTGATCTGAAGTGCTTGTCTGCATTTCCAAAGATCTAGCATTAACCATTAAGGAATTAAACTACAGGCATTTTCAGTGAAATTCGCCTAATCAGTGTAAACATCCAATAGGCTCTAAACACAAAACCCGTGTTGGTGGATTGACTAAATTTGTGAAGCCATGAGGGGCACAAAGAGAGAATCATTTTGTCAGAGTTTCATTGAAATACACAAAGATACTTAGTGCCGACAAGATAAGAAACACGGAATCATTTCCAGTTGGCTAAAACACTTTTCTGTGAGTTTGAAACTCTTTTGCTACCTAGTGATTCAGCTTTGAGATACTTGAACCAGGACAGAAGACTTCAGAGTGTGCTCTTGTGATATGAATTGCTTTTCTGCATTTTCAAAGTTCTAGCTTTAACCATTGAGGAATTAAACTGCAGGTGTTTTCAGTGAAATTCGCCTAATCAGGGCAAACATCCAATATGCTCTAAACAAAAAACCCGTGATGGTGGGATGACCAAATTTGGCGAGCCATGAGGGGCACAAGAGAGAATCATTTTGTCAGAGTTTCATTGAAATACACAAAGAAACCTAATACCCAGAAGCTAAGAAACATGGAATTATTTCCAGTTCGCTAAAACGCTTTTCTGTGAGTTTGAAACTCTTTTGCTACCTAGTGATTCAGCTTTGAGATACTTGAACCAGGACAGAAGCAGAGTGTGCTCTTGTGAACTAAAGTGTTGTTTTCTGCGTTTTTTAAAGTTCCAGCATTAACCTTTTAAAAATTAAACTCACAGGCGTTTTCAGGCATTTTCGCCTAATCAGGGTAAACATCCAATAGACTGTAAACAAAACACCCTTGATGGTGGGATGACCAAACTTAAGGAGCCTGGAGGGGCACATGAGAGAATCATTTTTTCAGAGTTTCATTGAAATACACAAAGAAACCTAGTGCCCAGAAGCTAAGAAACATGGAATTATTTCCAGTTCTCTAAAACGCTTTTCTGTGAGTTTTGAAACTCTTTTGTTATGTAGTGATTCTACTTTGAGATACTTGAACCAGGACAGGAGCACAGTGTGTTCTTGTGATATGAAGTGATTTTCTGCATTTTCAAAGTTCTAGCATTAACCATTGAGTAATTAAACTACAAGCGTTTTCAGTGAAATTCGCCTAATCAGGGTAAATATCCAGTAGGCTCTAAACAAAAAACCCGTGTTGGTGTTTTGACTAAATTTGTGGAGCCATGAGGGGCACAAGAGAGAATCATTTTTTCAGAGTTTCATTGAAATACACAAAGATACCTAGTGCCGACAAGATAAGAAACACGGAATTATTTCCAGTTGGCTAAAACAATTTTCTGTGAGTTTGAAACTCTTTTGCTACCTAGTGATTCAGCTTGAATACTTGAACCACGAGAGAAGCACAGTGTGCTCTTGTGAACTAAAGAGTTGTTCTGCGTTTTTAAAGTAATAGCATTAACCATTTAAGAATTAAACTCACAGGAGTTTTCAGGCATTTTATCCTAATCAGGGTAAACATCGAATAGACTGTAAACAAAACACCATTGATGGTGGGATGACCAAACTTGGGGAGCCTGGAGGGGGCACATGAGAGAATCATTTTTTCAGAGTTTCATTGAAATACACAAAGAAACCTAGTTCCCAGAAGCTAAAAACAAGGAATCATTTCCAGTTCGCTAAAAACGCTTTTCTGTGAGTTTGAAACTCTTTTGTTACCTAGTGATTCAGCTTTGAGATACTTGAACCAGGACAGAAGCACAGTGTGCTCTTCTGATCTGAAGTACTGTTCTGCATTTTCAAAGTTCTAGCATTAACCATTGAGGAATTAAACTACAGTCGTTTTCAGTGAAATTCGCCTAATCAGGGTAAATATCCAATAGGCTATAAACAAAAAACCCGTGATGGTGGATTGACCAAATTTGGGGAGCCATGAGGGGCACAAGAGAGAATCAATTTTTCAGAGTTTTCATTGAAATCCACAAAGAAACCTAGTACCCACAAGCTAAGAAACATGGAATTATTTCCATTAGGCTAAAACGCTTTCCTGTGAGTTTGAAAACTCTTTTGCTACCTAGAGATTCAGCTTTGAGATACTTGAACCAGGACAGAAGCAGAGTGTGCTCTTGTGATATGAATTGCTTTTTCTGCATTTTCAAAGTTTCTAGCTTTAACCATTGAGGAATTAAACTGCAGGCGTTTTCAGTGAAATTCGCCTAATCAGGGCAAACATCCAATATGCTCTTAACAAAAAACCCGTGATGGTGGGATGACCAAATTTGGCGAGCCATGAGGGGCACAAGAGAGAATCATTTTGTCAGAGTTTCATTGAAATACACAAAGAAACCAAATACCCAGAAGCTAAGAAACATTGAATTATTTCCATTTGCCTAAATCGCTTTTCTGTGAGTTTGAAACTCTTTTGCTACCTAGTGATTCAGCATTGAGATACTTGAACCAGGACAGAAGCACAGTGTGCTTTTGTGATCTGAAGTGCTTTTCTGCATTTTCAAAGTTCTAGCATTAATCATTGAGGAATTAAACTACAGGCGTTTTCAGTGAAATTCGCCTAATCAGGGTAAACATCCAATAGGCTCTAAACAAAAAACCCGTGATGGTGGATTGACCACATTTGGGGAGCCATGAGGGGCACAAGAGAGAATCATTTTGTCAGAGTTTCATTGAAATACACAAAGAAACCTAGTACCCACAAGCTAAGAAACCTGGAATTATTTCTAGTTCGCTAAAACGCTTTTCTGTGAGTTTGAAACTCTTTTGCTACCTAGTGATTCAGCTTTGAGATACTTGAACCAGGAGAGAAGCACAGTGTGCTCTTGTGAACTAAAGTGTTTTGTTGTGCGTTTTGAAAGTTCTAGCATTAACCATTTAAGAATTAAACTCACAGGTGTTTTCAGGCATTTTTGCCTAATCAGGGTAAACATCCAATAGACTGTAAACAAAACACCCTTGAGGTGGGATGACCAAACTTGGGGAGCCTTGAGGGGCACATGAGAGAATCATTTTTTCAGCGTTTCATTGAAATACACAAAGAAACCTAGTGCCCAGAAGCTAAGAAACATGGAATTATTTCCAGTTCTCTAAAACGCTTTTAGGTGAGTTTGAAACTCTTTTGTTACCTAGTGATTCAACTTTGAGATACTTGAACCAGGACAGGAGCACAGTGTGCTCTTGTGATCTGAAGTGCTTTTCTGCATTTTCAAAGTTCTAGCATTAACCATTGAGGAATTAAACTACAAGCGTTTTCAGTGAAATTCGCCTAATCAGGGAAAACATCCAATAGGCTCTAAACAAAAAACCCGTGATTTTGGATTGACCAAATTTGGGAAGCCATGGGGGGCACAAGAGAGAATCATTTTTTTCAGAGTTTCATTGAAATACACAAAGAAACCTAGTTTCCGGAAGCTAAAAACAAGGAATCATTTCCAGTTCGCTAAAACGCTTTTCTGTGAGTTTGAAACTCTTTTGTTCCCTAGTGATTCAGCTTTGAGATACTTGAACCAGGACAGAAGCACAGTGTGCTCTTGTGATCTGAAGTGCTTTTCTGCATTTCCAAAGTTTTAGCATTAACCATTGAGGAATTAAACTACAGGCATTTTCAGTGAAATTCGCCTAATCAGAGTAAACATCTAATAGGCTCTAAACAAAAAACCCGTGATGATGGATTGACCAAATTTGGGGAGCCAAGGGGGGCACAAGAGAGAATCATTTTGTCAGAGTTTCATTGAAATACACAAGGAAACCTAGTACCCAGAAGCTAAGAAACATGGAAATTATTTCCCGTTGGCTAAAACGCTTTTCTGTGAGTTTGAATCTATTTTCCTACCTAGTGATTCAGTGTTGATTTACTTGAACCAGGACAAAAGCACAGTGTGCTCTTGTGATCTGAAGTGCTTTTCTGCATTTTCAAAGGTCTAGTATTAACCATTGAGGAATTAAACTACAGGCGTTTTCAGTGAAATTCGCCTAATCAGGGTAAACATCCAATAGGCTCTAAACAAAAAACCCGTCATGGTGGATTGACCACATTTGGGGAGCCATGAGGGGCACAAGAGAGAATCATTTTGTCTGAGTTTCAGTGAAATCCACAAAGAAACCTAGTACCCACAAGCTAAGAAACATGGAAATTATTTCCAGTTGGCTAAAACGCTTTCCTGTGAGTTTGAAACTCTTTTGCTACCTAGTGATTCAGCTTGGAGATACTTGAACCAGGACAGGAGCACAGTGTGCTCTTGTGATCTGAAGTGCTTTTCTGCATTTTCAAAGTTCTAGCATTAACCATTGAAGAATTAAATTACAGGCGTTTTCAGTGAAATTCGCCTAATCAGGGTAAACATCCAATAGGCTCTAAACAAAAAACTCGTGATGGTTGATTGACCAAATTTAGGGAGCCATGAGGGGCACAAGAGAGAATCATTTTGTCAGAGTTTCATTGAAATACACAAAGCAACCTAGTACCCACAAGCTAAGAAACATGGAATTATTTCCAGTTGGCTAAATCGCTTTTCTGTGAGTTTGCAACTCTTTTGCTACCTAGTGATTCAGCTTTGAGATACATGAACCAGGAGAGAGGCACAGTGTACTCTTGTGAACTAAAGTGTTGTTCTGCGTTTTTTTAAGTTCTAGCATTAACCATTTAAGAATTAAACTCACAGGCGTTTTTAGGCATTTTCGCCTAATCTGGGTAAACATCCAATAGACTCTAAACAAAACACCCTTGATAGTGGGATGACCAAACTTGTGGCGCCTTGAGGGGCACATGAATGAATGATTTTTTCAGAGTTTCATTGAAATACACAAAGAAACCTAGCGCCCAGAAGCTAAGAAACATGGAATTATTTCCAGTTTGCTAAAACGCTTTCCTGTGAATTTGAAACTCTTTGCTACCTAGTGATTCAGGTTTGAGATAATTGAACCAGGAGAGAAGCACAGTGTGCTCTTGTGATCTGTTTGTGCTTTTCTGCATTTTCAAAGTTCTAGCATTAACCATTCAAGAATTAAACTACAGGCGTTTTTCAGTGAAATTCGCCTAATCAGTGTAAACATCCAATAGGCTCTAAACAAAAAAAAAACCGTTATGGTGGATTGACCAAATTTGGAGAGCCATGAGGGGCACAAGAGAGAATCATTTTGTGAGAATTTTCATTGAAATACACAAAGAAACCTAGTACCCCAACAAGCTAAGAAACATGGAATTATTTCCAGTTGGCTAAAACGCTTTTCTGTGAGTTTGAAACTCTTTTGCTACCTAGTGATTCAGCTTTGAGATACTTGAACCAGGAAAGAAGCACATTGTGCTCTTGTGAACTAAAGTGTTGTTCTGCATTTTTAAAGTAATAGCATTAACCATTTAAGAATTAAACTCACAGGCGTTTTCAGGCATTTTCGCATAATCAGGGTAAACATCCAATAGACTGTAATCAAAACACCCTTGATGGTGGGATGACCAAACCTGGGGAGCCTTGAGGGGCACATGAGAGAATCATTTTTTTCAGAGTTTCATTGAAATACACAAAAAAACCTAGTGCCCAGAAGCTAAGAAACATTTAATTATTTCCAGTTCGCTAAAACGCTTTTCTGTGAGTTTGAAACTCTTTTGTTACCTAGTGATTCAGCTTTGAGATACTTGAACCAGGAAAGAAGCACAGTGTGCTCTTGTGATCTGAAGTGCTTTTTCTGCATTTTCAAAGTTCTAGCATTAACCATTGAGGAATTAAACTAACAGGCGTTTTCAGTAAAATTCGCCTAATCAGGGTAAACATCCAATAGGCTCTAAACAAAAAAGCGGTGATGGTGGATTGACCAAATTTGGGGAGCCCTGAGGGGCACAAGAGAAAATCATTTTGTCAGAGTTTCATTGAAATACACAAAGAAACCTAGTACCCAGAAGCTAAGAAACATGGAATTATTTCCAGTTGGCTAAATCGCTTTTCTGTGAGTTTGAAACTCTTTTTGCTACCGAGTGATTCAACTTTGAGGTACTTGAACCAGGACAAAAGCACAGTGCGCTCTTCTGATCTGAA
Organism: Tamias sibiricus; assembly: GCA_025594165.1. Taxonomy (NCBI): domain Eukaryota; kingdom Metazoa; phylum Chordata; class Mammalia; order Rodentia; family Sciuridae; genus Tamias; species Tamias sibiricus. The sequence goes on from JAKELJ010000089.1 coordinate 118,750, forward strand.
ATGCTTTTTCTGCATTTCCAAAGTTTCTAGCATTAACCATTGAGGAATTAAACTACAGGCGTTTTCAGTGAAATTCGCCTAATCAGGGTAAACATCCAATAGGCTCTAAACAAAAAACTCGTGATGGTTGATTGACCAAATTTAGGGAGCCATGAGGGGCACAAGAGAGAATCATTTTGTCAGAGTTTCATTGAAATACACAAAGAAACCTAGTACCCACAAGCTAAGAAACATGGAATTATTTCCAGTTGGCTAAATCGCTTTTCTGTGAGTTTGCAACTCTTTTGCTACCTAGTGATTCAGCTTTGAGATACATGAACCAGGACAGAAGCACAGTGTACTCTTGTGAACTAAAGTGTTGTTCTGCGATTTTTTTAAGTACTAGCATTAACCATTTAAGAATTAAACTCACAGGCGTTTTCAGGCATTTTCGCCTAATCAGGGTAAACATCCAATAGACTGTAAACAAACACCCTTGATGGTGGATGACCAAACTTGGGGAGCCTGTAGGGCCATGAGAGAATCATTTCTTCAGAGTTTCATTGAAATACACAAAGAAACCTAGTGCCCAGAAGCTAAGAAACATGGAATTATTTCCAGTTTGCTAAAACGCTTTTTCTGTGAGTTTGAAACTCTTTTGCTACCTAGTGATTCAGCTTAGAGATACTTGAACCAGGACAGAAGCACAGTGTGCTTTTGTGATCTGAAGTGCTTTTCTGCATTTTCAAAGTTTCCTAGCATTAATCATTGAGGAATTAAACTACAGGCGTTTTCAGTGAAATTCGCCTAATCAGGGTAAACATCCAATAGGCCTCTAAACAAAAAACCCGTGATGGTGGATTGACCACAATTGGGGAGCCATGAGGGGCACAAGAGAGAATCATTTTGTCAGAGTTTCATTGAAATACACAAAGAAACCTAGTACCCACAAGCTAAGAAACCTGGAATTATTTCTAGTTCGCTAAAACGCTTTTCTGTGAGTTTGAAACTCTTTGCTACCTAGTGATTCAGCTTGAGATACTTGAACCAGGAGAGAAGCACAGTGTGCTTTTGTGAACTAAAGTGTTGTTGTGCGTTTTGAAAGTATCTAGCATTAACCATTTAAAGAATTAAACTCACAGGTGTTTTCAGGCATTTTTGCCTAATCAGGGTACACATCCAATAGACTGTAAACAAAAAAACACCCTTGATGGTGGGATGACCAAACTTGGGGAGCCTTGAGGGGCACATGAGAGAATCATTTTTTCAGCGTTTCATTGAAATACACAAAGAAACCTAGTGCCCAGAAGCTAAGAAACATGGAATTATTTCCAGTTCTCTAAAACGCTTTTAGGTGAGTTTGAAACTCTTTTGTTACCTAGTGATTCAACTTTGAGATACTTGAACCAGGACAGGAGCACAGTGTGCTCTTGTGATCTGAAGTGCTTTTCTGCATTTTCAAAGTTCTAGCATTAACCATTGAGGAATTAAACTACAAGCGTTTTCAGTGAAATTCGCCTAATCAGGGAAAACATCCAATAGGCTCTAAACAAAAAACCCGTGATTTTGGATTGACCAAATTTGGGGAGCCATGGGGGGCACAAGAGAGAATCATTTTTTCAGAGTTTCATTGAAATACACAAAGAAACCTAGTTTCCGGAAGCTAAAAACAAGGAATCATTTCCAGTTCGCTAAAACGCTTTTCTGTGAGTTTGAAACTCTTTTGTTCCCTAGTGATTCAGCTTTGAGATACTTGAACCAGGACAGAAGCACAGTGTGCTCTTGTGATCTGAAGTGCTTTTCTGCATTTCCAAAGTTTTAGCATTAACCATTGAGGAATTAAACTACAGGCATTTTCAGTGAAATTCGCCTAATCAGAGTAAACATCCAATAGGCTCTAAACAAAAAAAAACCCGTGATGGTGGATTGACCAAATTTGGGGAGCCAAGGGGGGCACAAGAGAGAATCATTTTGTCAGAGTTTCATTGAAATACACAAGGAAACCTAGTACCCAGAAGCTAAGAAACATGGAATTATTTCCCGTTGGCTAAAAGGCTTTTCTGTGAGTTTGAAACTATTTTCCTACCTAGTGATTCAGTGTTGATTTACTTGAACCAGGACAAAAGCACAGTGTGCTCTTGTGATCTGAAGTGCTTTTCTGCATTTTTAAAGGTCTAGTATTAACAATTGAGGAATTAAACTACACAGGCGTTTTCAGTGAAATTCGCCTAATCAGGGTAAACATCCAATAGGCTCTAAACAAAAAACCCGTCATGGTGGATTGACCACATTTGGGGAGCCATGAGGGCACAAGAGAGAATCATTTTGTCTGAGTTTCATTGAAATCCACAAAGAAACCTAGTACTCACAAGCTAAGAAACATGGAATTATTTCCAGTTGGCTAAAACGCTTTCCTGTGAGTTTGAAACTCTTTTGCTACCTAGTGATTCAGCTTGGAGATACTTGAACCAG